>LSSL01004435.1:0-52726 GCA_001953115.1 Smittium mucronatum
TAAGATAATATAAAATAATTATCAAATCAAGTCCTTTAAACCATGACGAATCGGAGAAAAATAAAGGCTCTTGGCGCATAAGAATTAAGGTATATTTATTTTCTAAACTGATTAACCCTTTTCAGACCCTAAAATATGATGGGCTACTATTTGTGCAGTTTAACATTTTCTATTTACAGATAAATAAAGCTAGACCAATTATAAATACCTGAACGAAAACAAATGCGTATATTGGCTGAAATTGAAAGCCATTTTGTACAATCGGCCCCGAAGGATAAAAAGTCTCAAAAAACATGCTATCTTTATTTGATATCAGCATAAATCAATAAAATCTATCTGGTGTTCTCTGATTTCAAACCTAGTATTTTTAGACCTAAACTCTGAAAATTTTTATTGGTGATATATGCCAATAAAATTCTGTAATAAAAAAAAAACTCACAAAAAAGTTAATTCAAAGGAATATTTATTTTTGTTGGCTTTTTAAAAATAAGGGTTAGCTTATTATTATCACTGAAATTTTAACCAACTAACCCGAAATATAATACCTATCACTAAAATCTGACGCTCATAGCTAAAATATACTTTTCAAAGTATTTGTTATTACTGAAAAATAACTATATTACACTATTCCCAGCTTGAATTCAAGAAAAATAGCCATGATTACAAAAAAAGTAAAAATGATTTGAGAAAAAACAAACCCGATTACAAAAAAAGTATAGCTGATTACAATAAAGGCAGATTTAAAAACAAAAAAAACAAATTTTATTTGGGAAAATGTTTTATTATCATCCCCCTCCCATCTAAAAATATTTTTATTTCGAGAAATTTATTTTAAAGTTAATAGAAAGACATAGTATAAAAAATTGAAAAAATTGAAAAAACTTATAAATTTTTATCACCCAATACTCCTCTGCCGCTCTAAAAACTCCATTTATCGAAGGAATTGGTTCAAAGTCCATCCGAAAACTTTTTAAAAAAATCATCACTCAATAAAAACCGTTATTCTAGGTCTGTTTTGGGCTCAATAAATACCATTCAGTGATATCCTGATAATATTTAGTTAATAGAAACACAGTAATTTGAAGAATTGGTTTATTCCAAATCATTCTAAACATCATGTAGCTGTTTATGTTTGATTCGGATCTCTTTTAAATATTATTTACCCGAAACTAAAGAAACTTAGAGTACATATATTATTTATAAAATAAACAGTTATAGAAATAATTTGAATATTGAGAAAATTATAAAATTTACATCATCGTTATCGTGACGAGGATCAAACTATGAAATATGAAACTAACACTCAAATTTAATCAATTTTAACACGAATTTTCCGACCTAATAAAATAACTTGTATGAGATCTGATATTGTTTTATAAATTAAGTTAATTGTAACATCTCAAAAGTATGTATAAAATACTAAAGATCAGAATTTGCAGATATAAAATATGAAAAAAGATATTATTGAAGTAGATTAAACAATTTGAATAAATAAATTGGGAATCGACTAATTCCTAGGCCAATAAATCTAAAAAAACTAATAAATTCTAGCAAGGTGTATTAAAATACAGTAGATGTTGGCTTAAGTCCGCATTTTGATATTTTTTTACAAATGTGGACTTAATCAATTCACAGACTTAACTCGAGCGAATAAAAATGGAGGCTGATTTATTATTTATCATATAATATCCATAACGAAAGAATGAAAAAAAAAATTTTGAATTTTTTTCTGGATCCATTATTAAGCCCCTTTGAAATTGATTATTTCTATTATCTTTTCCCTTTTATTCTACCTTGAAATTCAATTTTTTTTGGATATTACCCATTTCCGGCCTCAAAAAAAAGTAACTGCAATCTCCAATTTAAACCCGAAATAGTTTTACAGGAAACGCCCAGAGAATATATACTGCAGTCTTGTATTGTTTATGGTGAATTTTATAAAATTGGAAGTTAAATTAAAATCAATGGCAACATAAATATATGCTCTAATAATATATATTATCAAGATTTTTCCAGTAAAAAAAATAAACTATTATAAAAATACGCTGCTTTATTTATTTTTAATTTTTATGAGCTGTAATTAAACTAATTTTTTTTATTACATGAATAATAGCTATAAAAAAGAGGAAGTGGCTTTAGATTAAGTGGAACGAAGGGGTTGAAAATAATGGAATCTCTTTAAGAAAACAAATTTTCACAAAGAGCAATCGCAAAAAAAAAAAGAAGAAAAATCCAAGAGGAACATATTAAATAAGGCTGAATAAATCAAAAAAAAGATCTATGAATATCGATCTGAAACTCGGAGAAAAGTGGTATAGAGCTCCAAATCCTAAATGACCTAGAGTTGAGGAGGAAATGATTAGATGGTTTTTATGTGCCAGATAACAAAAATTTACTTTTCATCCAGCTATATTAATTGAAAAAGCAAAATCTGTTTCAATTGAATTTGAAAAAAAGTTGATCCCTTCACATCCATGTAATTAAGAATCTCCTAATACAAACTCTAATCCAGGTTTAACTCGATGTAATTTTTCTGGATCATCAGGCTGGTACAAAGGATTTTGCTATCTTTTTGAAATAAAAATCGTCCAACTTTTAGGGGAAGTTTGTAGCATTAATAAAAAATATAAAACTGTTTTGAATCTACTTAAATATATGAAACAAATTATATAAAACTACGACATAAATTTATCTACAACATGGAGGAGACAGATTTTTTTTACAAAGTGGTTTTATATTTACAATTCTTTATACAAGCGAAAATCCTTTTTCGGCAAGAGGGGAAATAATCTCTAAAGACAGAACAACTCTTGTCTTTTGTAGCAACTCCACAAAAACCCAGAAATTCCCTTTAAATATGATAGGTAAGCTCAAAAATTAAGCATCTAAAAATACTAAAGAAAACCTCCTCCTGGTGTTAGATAATGCACAAGATCACTCCAAAACATTTATTGAGGATTGAATAAAAGTCATATTTTTCTCTTCAAACATGACCCCATGGAATCAAACCATGGATGTGGGAGTAATTGCAGCTTTAAAGAAAAGCTATAAATTTATTCTAATTAAAAAAATTTAAGAATACTTCGATTATTCTGGAGAAAAAAAAAATGAGCTAGATATTATTAGAAAGAATTTAAAAAGGGGTTTATCCAAGGTGGATTTTGGTAGACTTGAGCATCTTTTTGATGCAGCTTCTTATTCAAAAAAGGATGAGACTCGGTAAGCCAATCTAAAATAATAAACTGCTTCAAAAAGGCTGAAATTATTGAAGGATTGTACTTAATAAAATTTGAGGATTCTTATATAAACGATAAATTTAGTTTAAACACCGATAAAGAATGGATAAATGATGTATCAAATATGTTAAGAAATTGCTTCATCTCAAAAAGGGTAACAGAAAATGATAGTGAGCTTGATCTATAGACTGAAATAAATGAGTTTTTATTATCAGACTCCATCAAAAGTTACAATAGCAGAAGCATTTTGGTGAAAGATATGGATGAATCAATTTGTAATTATTGTGAAAAAATTGAACCTAATAATTATTTTTCTGTCAGTTTCCGGGAGGATGAATATAAAGCTGATATATTTAAGGGTTTTTATTACGATTTTGGGATCTTCAAGCTTAGATTTCAAGTTTTAGAAACCTAAAAAAAACAAAATAATCCAAACTATATCAAAGTGTTTTAATTATAGTCTGGAGTCAGTTAGAAAAATTATCAGAACCGACAATGGGGAACCTCCTAAAGACTCCAAGAAAAAAACCTGGACCAAAAATTTTATCACTTAATCTTTTATTTAAAAATATATATTAAATTCAATATACATTGTCAAAATATTACCAGTAAAGAATGTTATAAACCCAATATAAACAATAGTATTAATAGAAATCTTTGAGAGATTTATTAAAGGCAGAAAAATAAGGTTCAAATAGGCTTTGGGATTTCATAAACTCAGCTATTCCGATATTTATAATCTCTTTGCTCCAGTTATTGGTAACATTTTATTACTTCTATCATGAAGGATAACTTACGGTATACCGTGTAGTAAGAGTGTTGAAACCTCGAATTTGGGTCGCTGGTTTAATGAGGTTAAGTTCTTTATTTTAATACACGAATCAAAATAAGTTGTAAAAACTTATTTCCTACCTCGAACAGTCCGAAAGTGTGCATTATTAAGCATAAGCAGTATAATAATTTACTATTCTCCCTGTATATCTTAACAGATCTAATATAGACAAGTTAAATAAAGGCCGCCTCGCTTAAATTATATTTATCATCCGTTATACATTATCATATCTATAAAAGACCCCCATCTGCTGGGGTATAATAATTAATTTTTGGTTTTCAAAATTTATATTTCTCTCAACAACGACCTTTCCCCCAATTTTATAATTTTGAAGATTAAATTTTGGTTTTTATTAGCAAAATAAAATGGTCATTGTTGAAATTTTCGTCAATTATTTATGAAATACTATTGGATAATTAGGAATCACATATCACTATTATTAAAAGACTATTGGGTTAAAAATATGGTTTGTATGATATTTCCAAAAATCTGATAATGAAAATTCTATTCGTTATTTTAAGTGTTATCAACCAAGCAAAATTCAATAAGTGATACTGAGAATATTGATATCAGCATATAGTTTTAATTATAAAAAGTCGAATTTTCTTATTAGACTTTATTTTTTGCGGAATTAAATGAAAGTCGGAAATAAGTAAGTGATGACTTAATCCGATGTCTACTGAACTTTATTAAAAGTCGGATTAATAGCAATAAATCCAAAATAAATCCAAAATATTATTATTGATAATTCCCATCAGTAAAAAGTATATTATTAATTTAAATAAAATATATTAGAAAAAACTTGAAACAGATAGCTCAATAATTCTTTCATTTGTGGAATCTCCAATAAGAGAGGGGGGGGGTATTTCATGAGCCCTAGGCCATAATTTTAATAATTTAATTACGTAAACCGAGGTGATTACACCAAAAAATGCGTTATAGTAGTTTTACTCTAAATTATTGTATTGTTATAGCTCGTATATTTAGGTAAAGGTAAGTTACACCTCGTTTTTTAAAGTATATTTATTTAGTAATAGTAGTTATATCGTAGTTTTTCTTCCTTTCTCATTAGCATGATGGCGGCTTATATACTTTTCCTGACAGAGTTTATTCCATCGCGGTAAGTATATACAACGTGAAATAGCTATTTATAATTAGTTATCTATAAATAGATATGCTCTCTTTTAACATTGGTGTCCGAGTCTTGTCGATCTCGGCTAATCTTCGGAAAACCCTCTTTGGGAGAAAACGAAAATTCTGTGGTTTCCGTTACATCTCGCAGTTTCCATGCGACACTCCCCCTCCTGCGTTATGGTCCCAGCTAGCTCTTGAAAAATATCTTATCAGACGTGATGCATGGTAGTCATTCGTGTTTTTGTTGTCTAATTCCAATTTATATGTGTTGTTATGTTGTTTTTCTAGGATGCGGTAGGGACCGTCGTATTTAGGTAAAGATTTATTTTTTATTCCGCCTTTCCTAGTAGTACCGTTTAACACCATTACTAACTCGTTCTCTTTTAAGTCGGATATAAATCCACTCGTTTTTCGATCTTTGGTGTAGGACTCTCTTATCCCATTTATGTTGGCTAATTCCGTTATTCTTGCTTCTTCAGTCGGCGCAGTGTGGCTATTTTTGTCAAGAGGTAATCTTAGTTCTTTTCCGAATACTAATTTTGCAGGTGATATGTTTAATCTCGACATAGTTCTTGCCCTAAGTCCCAATAATATTAGGTTGATTTACTGTTCCCAGCTAGCTCTTGAAAAGCTTCTACTTTTGGTTATTGCGGCTCTAATTTGGCCATTTAGTCTCTCGACTTGCCCGTTCCATTCGGGTTAATACGCTACATTGACGTCATGTTCTATTCCTAATGTCTTCAAGAATAGTGTAAAGTTTGATGACGTGAAGCAGGCTGCTCTGTCGGTCTTTACTTTGCATGGAGTTCCAAAAAGACTGCTTAGTTCTATTATAAAGCTCTTCACAATTGGTAGTGTCGTAGAGTTTACTATTTTCACATAGGGGTAACGGCTTAGTGACTCGATTCCCGTCAGTAAATATTTAGTTTCTTGTAGGTGTGTTTTAAACGGTCCCAAAAAATCCAGACTCCAGTTATGAAAGATGGAGGAGATCTCTCCCGTACCACTAAATTTGTAGTTTGGTAGCCCGTGGTAGTTCTTTTGGCATTCCAGGCATTAATCGACGTAATTCTTTATCTCTCTATATAACTGTGGAGCCCAATACCTCTCTTTTGCCCACTTCCAGATTGGTTCTTTCCCTGAGTGTCCTAACGATTCATGAAGTATTTCTAGCACTTTTTTTAGTTCTTCCCTTGATTCTAGAACTTTCACAAATATATTTCCACTCTTTCTAAATAAATCGCCTTCGATAAGTTTGTTGTTCTGTACTGTTCTTTTAATCGATTTTGATTGTGCCAGCAAATTTCCATCCTTTAATATTTGTTTTATAACTATATAAGGTGAACTTTTATCTGCTATGGCTACTAGGGCGCTTGCAGCGTCTCTCGATAGGTAATCCGCGACGACATTATCCTTTCCCTTCCTATTTTTTAAATCAAACGTGTATTCGAGAAGGGTGTTGATCCATCTAATTACTCTTCCGGTGGGTTCCTTGAGTTTAAAAAGGTGAGCTACCGCTGAGTTTTCGGTGTATAACGTAAATCTGTTTGATAATAGGTAGTATCTAAAGTGTTTAACGCTATTGACTAGGGCGAGTCCCTCATTTTCGAACGCCGAATAATTCACTTCTGCGCCCGTTAATTTTCGAGAGTAGTATGCTACAGGTTGGGGAATTCCTTCTTCATTTAGTTGTTCCAGGAATCCGCCGATAGCATATGATGACGCATCAGTGGATAGGATAAACGGTTTTATCAAGTCTGGTATTTTCAAAATTGGCGATGAAGTCAACTCGGTGATGATTTTCCTCATTGCTATTGTCGATTTTTCTGTCCACCCTTGTGTCTTCTTTCCTGAGATCAATTCTAAAATAGGCATAATTTTGTTTGTTAGGTCTGGTATGAATCTCCTAAAATATGATACTAGTCCTATAAATGATCGTATCTCTTTCGTCGATTTTGGGATTGGAAGGTTTTTCAGAATTTCTATCTTTTCGGGGTTAACGGATATCCCATTGGGCGTAACCCAGAATCCAATAAATTTAAACTCTTGAACAGCAAATTGGCATTTGGATCTTTTTAGCCGGATGTTGTTTTCTTTGATCCGTTTTAGAACAATTCTCAAATGTTCTGTGTGTTGTTCCAATGTTTCCGAATATACTGCTATATCATCCAGATATACTGTGGTGAATTTGTACAATGTGTCAGAGAAAATGTTTTCCATCACCTTACTAAAATGCTCAGGCGCGTTACACAGTCCAAAAGGCATTCTGATGAATTCAAAGTTGCCCATAGGTGTATAAAAAGCCGTGTATCTTCTGTCTTCTAGGGCTACTTTACATTGCCAGTACCCCGAGTGACAATCTAGCGTGGTGAAATACTTCATATTAGCCAAGCTGTCTAAACAATCATCGATCCTTGGTATCGAGAATACGTCGGGAGTGGTGGCATTTTTCAGGCCACGGTAGTCGATACAAAATCTAATGCTACCGTCTTTCTTCTTTACAAGGCATATGGGTGACAGTGTTTCCGAGTTGCTTCGTACTATTATGCCTCTCTTTAACATTTTGTTGATCTCTCCTGCAATTGTCTCTAACTCCGGTTTTGCGTATCTCCGCGAGTATCTCCTTATTATGGGATTCTCATCTTTCACATGAATCCTAAAATCCTTGCCTCTGATCCCTGGTAGGTCGTCGTTATCGTCGTTGAAAACTTCGTCGTATTCTTTTAGGATTTGTATAATATATTTCGGAATTTCATTTTGTGGTTCTAGAACTGGATAGTTTGACTTAGACATATCCATTTTTTCCGTGGCGTAGAGTATCATATTGTCCTCTGATATACTTTCGATCGATCTGTGAACTTCTTGTTTTACCAGGCTTTCCTTACTGTATAAATTGATGGTGATCGTGTTTTTTTCCTTCGAAAGTGTCATTGTCTCATTAAGATAGTCGATTTGTGCTTGCAGTGTTTTTAAGTCCTTAATACCTAATAGCAAGGCGACTGCTCTTTCCGTGATAACTCGAAAATCTATCTCTATATAGAAATCGCCTTCAAGTTTTATCATCACCGATACACATTTAGATACTGGTATCGTTGGAGCCTTAATCGGTTTGATGAAAATAGTCTCTTCTAGGTCCTTACTATACAAGTTTAGCTGGTCTGCCAAATCCTGGTGGATGAGCGAGAACGTCGCTCCGTTGTCAATGAATATAGGGACATCTTGATCGTCGATATACCCCATTATGTATGTAAGGGGTTCATTAGTGCTAACCGACTCTGATGCGTCTGCTATAAAGGCGTGTTTCTTCGGGTCTTTGATTTTGACTAGGCTTTGCAACCCTCGCATTACGGTCGGGGCAATACTCGTTCTCGATTTTAAGTATTCTCCTATTGTGACGGGTAATGGGAGCTGTAGGATTCTTCCTGCGAGGGGGTGGATCGAGTTGGTTGTCTGTTTTGGTTTCGATTTCTTTTGGGTCTCCGAAATCTCTCCTACGTTCCTTCTATTCGTTTTCTGTGATTCTTCAGTTGCTATATTTGGTGGTATTTGATGGACCTGTGTTCCATCACTCCTTAAATGCTGTACTGTCCGTGGCTGGTAGTCCTGATTAAGTATGTCTTCTATTCTCATTCGTTTTAACGCTGAGACCGAGAAAGCGACTCTGTCTTTTTGGGGTTCCTCGACTGCGAGGAGGCTCTGTGACGCTATTTTAGCCTGGGCTGTAGCGTAATCCGAGCTTATGTTCCCTCTAGATCTACAGTATTGGGTTCGGTGACCCAATCTCCCGCAGTTGTCACACTTTGGAATAGCTGTCTTTTGATCAATCTTAGCAATGTGGGCCGTCATTGCGCTCATCTGTGCCGTGAGGTCTTCGATGGCCTTCATCATTGTCTTTTCCTCTCTTTTCTCCGTGTGAGTGTCGTTGTTGGTTAGGATAATTCTTTGAATTTCCTTTTTGATTTCAGCGCGTTGAGCAAATACCACTTGCATACGGGGAAAAGTCCATTTTTTCCACTCTCTTTCAGAAAGTAACAATTCTGTGACATTTGGGTTTATTTGATGCATCTTGTTTAGATAAATTCGTTTTATGATATGTTCTGTATAGTAGTCTGGGTCTATCTCTTTTAGTAATTTCGAAAACGCATCATTGAATGCTTCGATGTCGCTGAATTTCTTTGGGTCGAGCTGTTCTAGTTTTTGGACATCTCGAGCTTTCTGAATACGCTGTGGTCCAAACCTTTCCAAAAAAATGGTTTTCCACTGAGCGTAGGTTTCTAGTTCTGACGTTTTGGGCGTGCACTAGATTTCTATGAGCCATTTCATAGCTTCTTCGGTAAGGTAAACCTGGAGGTGACTGATTTGCTATTCCTCACTCCAGTTTTTGATTGTGGATACTTGCTCAAATTTTCTGATCCATAGTTGTGCGTCTTGTGACTTGTCTTCTTTGAATTCTTTAATTAAGTTCTCCATGATGTTGAGTGATAGTTCAGTGTTTTATAGTTAAAAGTCTTTATAGTTAAAATGGTTTTAATAATTTATTCTTTATAATCGTGCTGATAACGCCAAGTTTTACTCTAAATTATTGTATTGTTATAGCTCGTATATTTAGGTAAAGGTAAGTTACACCTCGTTTTTTAAAGTATATTTATTTAGTAATAGTAGTTATATCGTAGTTTTTCTTCCTTTCTCATTAGCATGATGGCGGCTTATATACTTTTCCTGACAGAGTTTATTCCATCGCGGTAAGTATATACAACGTGAAATAGCTATTTATAATTAGTTATCTATAAATAGATATGCTCTCTTTTAACATTGGTGTCCGAGTCTTGTCGATCTCGGCTAATCTTCGGAAAACCCTCTTTGGGAGAAAACGAAAATTCTGTGGTTTCCGTTACATCTCGCAGTTTCCATGCGACAATAGTAAATAAGTAAGTAGAAAAATTTCTCTATTTGTTTGAAATCATATCGATGGTTTAAAATCCATGATACTCTTGAGATATGGTCAGTGAATTTTTGGCCTCATAATCCAAAAATTTATCTGTAATAAGCCTGGAGGAAGCATGTGCGAGTCTTATATTTCTAATATCTTTTATTAATAAAATTATAAATAATACTAGTTTGTATTTAGTATCAACTAAAGACGATAACAGGGCAGGTACTTGAAAAAATATTATATTTATAAAAAGGTAATTAGTTTTTAAATTTATTAATTCGCATCATGTTTTTAGACCCTCGAGTATAATTCTTAATATAATAAACTAAAATTTATCCCACATGACTTAAGTTTCCATCTCTTATGTCTGCAACATCAGTTTTTTATGTCTTAAAATACCAAAAAGATCTTCGGTTGTAGAAATTTCAATAAAATAATATGATTACTTAAAAATTTTTGCGAGTAAAAAATATCATCGTCGAAGTAACGTTTTCCATGGATCTTTAAAAATTTATTTAAAAAGAATTTTTTAGTAGAGGTTTAATCTGGTGGCGTTTTAATTTTTTATTAGAGAAATTTTCTGTTCATATAATGCGATTCTAAGTCATTCTAAAAGAAAAATTTACTCTATTATGATGGTTCAGGAAAACCTAAAAGTTTATGCAGCAGTCAAGAGAGTATAAGAGTCGTGAGTGAGATTTTCTGGATTTTTTTTGTGGATTATCTTCTTAGTTTGCCCATCTGATTTGGTTATTAGGCAAAAAAATAAGCTTTATATCTGTGTTCTATTATATTATACATATATAGAATTAATCTGGGCTCTACGGAGCTCAATTTTTTTTTAAAAAATCATAAATTAACATACTAGATCTGGCATCAAAATTATCTTCAAAGTTACTCAATATCGATCTCTGTTCGTTCAACAGAATTTTTTTTATCTATTTAATCCCGATTTGAAGTCTTCAGTCTTATTGCTAGCAAATGACCCTGTTCGTTTGATGCAATTGATGACCGATATTATTTTTTGACCCTTCTAAATGCCACACAAACCCTGCATACGTCTGTACGTTTGGTCTCTTTCTTGAAATTTTCTTGACAAATGAGTAAAATGTACTAAATTTCAATTTCAATTCCAGGTTTCTTTCAAACGCTGGTGGTATTATTGACTTTTTTTCTTATCAAAATATCTGAATGGGGTTCTAAGAGACTTGTCACTTTTTCCCACCCTCCTACCAATAGAAAAAAGTGGCCGGGAACTACGGTTTAAGATGTTTTTATCCAACTAAAGAAAATTTTGACCAACTTCAGATTTATAATTAGGAGTGATTTGCTGATAATAAATAAAATTATGAGATAATTAAGTATCGTTTTCCTTGAAAAGGTGAATCGAGTCAAGGAGAACTCAAATCAAATATCATTAAGCTGCAATGGAAAGTATTCCTAAGCTACCAGTAACAGAGCTCTGTACTTCACTTACCAATAACATGAAAAAACTCGTACGAATAATGCAGGTATTGGATAATATTGTCTATTTTTTGGTGTTGACAACTGAAGCCATGTAATTATCAATAGAACGTACTAATTTAGAGTTGATTTAGAAGTACCTTAAGATGCATCCTGTATTATTTCTTAAAAGAATTTTACCAAAACCATAAAATTCTAGGATTTTTGTTTATTATATATCTATCAGATTCATAGAAACTGTCAGGGATATAGGTGTTAATGGTGCGAGCTATTAATAGGTGAAATTTTCTAAAAAAATAGAGATTATAAAATAGGATAGTATAATTTTTAAGATTTTAAAAAATTACAAGGTATGAAAAATCGTTATCAGATTTCGATTTTTGGGATTTCTTCCAGTTTTTTTATTACGATTTTTTTATGTTTTTTATTTCTTAGATTAAATTAGGTATCAGTTAATGTGCATGGGTTATGGGATGGTAATGTGTTTACACATCTTAAATTCTGGAATTTGGCCTTGTTTAAACTTAATAAAATTGATTTTTATTACACGTGTAGCTCTTTTTTGCTTGATTTTATTATGAATATTGTAAAAATATACTATTTTTTTTTTTTGTATCACGGAATTTTATTTTAAGATAATGTCATTAAAAATTATACTTAAAAATATGAAAAAAAAAAATTCGTATCGAAAAAACTATTATCCTTACTACAATGAGCTCCTCTACCGGACCATTGGCTGCGTACCTACAGGAAAAGGGTAAAATCTATGAACCGAAAGACCCCCCCCTAACATTGCTTCAGGATGGTATATGAGTGAGGTTACTTTCAGTTAAGAATTAAGTTCTTTTTCAATTAAAACATAGTTCATTGAAGCTACTGATATCATATTCAGAGCTTACTTTTAACTGGATTAATTAAAATTAGGCTCCTACCCAAAATTGGGTTTGATCGACATGGCTTTCCTACAAATAGCTGTTAGACGCTGAGATCAATCTTTCTGTCGAACCCTGGACATTTGAACCTGACTATGTTTCAGTACTGTCGCAAGCCGATTCACTATAACAGTTAGACTGGTACAAACCCTCGCTTCGAAACTGTTTTGTGCAGCTAAAGGTGCGGCAACTTCAACCATAATATCACTAGTATACTCTTCGCCCTCACCCAGCAGAGACCTTAAGGCAGGTATTACTCTCTTACTCCGCCTATCCGCACTTCACCTGTTGCTTCCTGTACTGACAACACTAAGTGTTGTAAAGCCCCCACGGTAGGAATAATAGGCGAGAACCTTACCGGGGGTTTGGGACCGGAACTTAACAAAAGCCCCAGCAAGGAAGATACAAGATCCTCCATAACTGGTTCTCCCGCCAATTTGACCGATGGGTCAAAGTCTTCGCCCAGTTTGAGTGCTTCAATAGAGATCGAAGTTGAGGATTCACTATCCCTATATTCTGCCACCTCTCGCCAAGCATCCACCTCCGGGGAAAATCCGTAAGTATAAGCACCGGACTCGACCAACTCATGGTTGCGCTTAACCATGCCCATAGCACTATATAAGCTAATGCCTCCACTAAAGAAATACCAATTAACTAATAAACAGACTTACGGGTAATGATCCCAGTCCATGAAAGAAATATAACATTAACTAGCTTAAAGAACTAAACAACGAAAACGAATAATATAAAATAAATTGTATTCAAAAACTAACGAAAAACTGACTAAACTATACTACTAAAATAAAGTGACTAAAAACAATCCTCACGCGTGCTAAGACTTTCGGAATACAAAAAAAACGTAAAATCACCTAGAAAAGAAAATGCACGTCCTACCACTTTAGTACAGATAAAAAAAATTGCTTTCACATTTTGCTCATTTTCATCATTATACTATATTCCTAATATATTATCGGATGAAAAAATTAAGTTAAACCATTTGAAACGGTTTATATCATAAATAGAAAAAAAAAATTGGGACCGGAAAAGGTTAAAAAATAAAAAAAGGTCCTATTTTAATTTTATGCAGTTTAAAGATGAATTATTGGGTGTATTATTTTTAAATTACGCATAAATTAGAAAATTTAAAATAAAATAATTTCTGGAATGATACAATAGCAAATAAAAAAGGTTAAATTCCGCTTTAGGAAGGTTTTTTCCTTTTGTGAAATGAAATAATAGAATTTTGACATATTGTGGACAAGCTCATAATTTTTTACTAAATATCTAATTTGGAAGTAAGTAAATTGATAATTATCAATTTTTTATAAATGGATCAATAAATCTAATTCAAAAATTTTTAATATGATAATTGGTAGCTGATACTCATATATTTTATGGGAAGATGCAAAATTAGCCATTTTTTTCAAAATAATTGCGAAAATATTCAAAACATATCGATGGGATTGAATGTTCAGCAATTAGGAGAAATATTAATCATATTTTTTATAGTTAATCTAATTAAATAACAAAAGAATTTAACTATCTTTGAATTATCTCTTTAATCGGGTATATTCTATCAATTAAACAAAAAGTGTGATTTTTTTTTGCATCGCGGAATTTTATTGTGAGATAACGTAGTTAAAAACTGTATTATTAAAATAATAAATAAACAAAAAGAAGGATAGAAAAGGCTATTATCCTAAATAAAATTATTTCCTAAGCGCGTTACCGGCTGCATATTTACTGGAAAAGATTGTAGTCTACATCTGATTGACCCCTCCCCCCCTATGGAATTGACAAAAGCTGTGATAAATAGGAGATTCATTCAAGACCAGACTGCTTTTTACTATCTAAACAGTGTGCTAAAATAAAATTTAAGCATAACCAAACCAAAAAAGATCGAAAAAATATACTAAAACTAATGCGTTGTCAGGACTATTTGCATAGTACAAATCCACATATTAAAATTTCGCATACTTTTTTACGCATAAATAGAAATAATTAAGATATGGATTTTTTGATCCATAGTTTTAAAAAATACTCAATTTTCATTTGCTAATTCAAAATTAATTATATAAAACAATAAATAGAAAAAGTAGATGGAATGGTAGTATGAAAATAATCATGGCACCCCTAATACACTTTTTTCATTTTATCGATAGAAATCGGTTTCTATAAAATACATTATTAATTATCTAAATCTTTATGCTTTAACTTTGCGACATTTTTCTAAATTAGGAAATTAGTAGAAGTATATTAAAAAAGTATCCGTTTTCATAGAGAATCTCACATTTTTGTAACTAGTTTCAACATTTTAGCCGCTTGTTTATCTGCAAAATTATATCCGAATAAAAAAGAAAATTAAAATTGCTTTGAATTTTTTTTTGGATAATCCTATATATTAGCTGAGATTTAGTGTAAAATAGTTTTTGCTATCTAAATATATAATTCTAACGATTTATTTTGACTATTTTTGCAATAAGTTTAAAATTTGACTGTTTTTGCAGTTATTTTATAAAATATAACTACTTTTTCTCAATCCCCTATATTTTAACTAAGATATTTTTTTATGAATACCATTGGATAAAATGATTAGAAAAACCTATAATATAGTTATATTCCTTATAAACCTATCATTTCTGATGTATAAAAAATTCTGAATTCAGAAATAATCTCCATTATATGAGAATTTGATAATAATTAGCAAAATGAGACGATAACTAATATCAATAATTTTTTTTCTTTCAAAGAAAAAAAGATAGATGGATAGCTGCTAAACATATAAATAAATAATATTTGACCCCGAAATAATATATTCATAAGATTTATCTATTTAGAAAAGGTAGCGAGTGAGCTTGATGATATATACATAATTATCATGATAAGTTTTGGTTTTATAGGCATAGCTTTGTACCTTTTTCTTACAGCTGGTCTTAGATTAAACGATTTTTTAACGTATCACAGGTAAAAAAAGAAGCTTTGAAAAAATAAAATAAATTTATAATTTTTAAATAATCTGGGATTTTATTTATGTTTTGCAAAATTTATTGATGTTAAATAAAAATATCCAAACTTAGGGTTTTATAAATAATATATCAAGAAAATTCCATTTTAGTTGGGAGTTTAGATTTTTTTTAAAAAAAATACTTAAGAAATTTATTGTTTGTAAACTAATTATGCACATAATTCTTTTCTTTTTTTTCGCAGCAGTATTTACAAAAACTTGTAAAAAATGAAATATTATTCCATCAAGTCAAAGATAATAGGTATATAATAGTTTGAATTTCAATTAGTCTAAATTTTTTATGGATTTTATATAAGTGATTGCAAACGAAATATTTATATCCTTTTACTCATTCCATTCATTTTTGGTTTATAATTAAGATAACAAAATAAAGTCATAATGATCATTGGAGTCATGTTAAACATATAAAGAGGAATAGCATATATTTATAGCATTGCTCAAATCTTTCATAAAAATTGGTCGCAATATCGCTTTCGTGTGAATTTTTCAATAAAGTTTTCATTTTATACTATACGATATGGCAAGGTAAAATAAATATCGTAATATTACTAGGAATATCCTAATTTCAAAGAAAAAATAATGATTTGTTTAAAGTATCACTAAATTATTTTTTTTTATGATTTTTGATGTTACACGGGGCATAATTTTACCAAAAAATTCAAATCAAATCCATTTTAATAATTTTTTACATGTTTTAGGGTTTGATTTGATTTTTTAACGTACTATATACTCTTTTATGATCCCAATAAATAATTTCAAAGCATGTATTTATAATTTTGGTATAGTCTTAAACAATCTATATAAACAGACAGGAACTTTGTGAGTTAATGGAAATAATAGCGGCCGCAGTGAATAATGTATGTAACTTAATATTCTCATGATATGGTATCTATGTGATATTTTTTCAGGTCAGTGGAGTTAATAAACTTTCTATAAAATATTTTTCAAACTCATGAATGATATTTATTCTTAAAATGGGTTAAAATTCCGTAAAAGATAAATAATTTGAGAATGTTATCGGGAAAGAGGCCCTATTTTTGTAAAATAACTTGATAATTAAAATGATTTAATTAGTGCATGAAAATATTTAAAATATATCAACACATGGAGGTTACAAAAAAATCAAAAAGCAATATCAATATCCAAAAATTACTAGTAATACGTTTATTCATTATAATAATTTCAAAAAAAAAGACTAAAATGAGTGCATATATATATTAAGCAAAAAAAAGATGTCTCATAAAAATTGAATATATATTTACAAAGAAAAATATTTGTTTATCAAAGAATACAATTTAGAGAGAGGGACAGAGGAAAGAAGGAAAAATTCTTACCTAAAAGTATATTTTTATATTTTCTGTGAAATATTGTAGATCGGGAGCTTCGTTTTTAATTTTGTATAAGTTATTGGATTTAAAAATGTAGAAAAATATTCATATTTGCGTATATACAGTATTTATAAATTTATTTTTTAACATATTGTACTCATTAAAAAAAAATTATCAATTTTTTAAGCTTTTTAATTATTTCTAGAATTAATATGGATTTTTTAAATTTTCGTGTGAAATTATGCCTTGTTTAAAATCAAATCTTTTTTACTTTTACAATTTAGAATATTTTTAAAATAATCATTTTACCTTCTTTGAAGTTGGGATATTATGAAAATCTAACCATATAATGACTAAGTACCTTATCCAAATGTTTAATCTACAATATTTGTAAATTGATTTAATAGGCGACCAAGAACTCGAGGAGAATATTTTAAAAAAAGGTCAGTATCGGGTTATTAGCCTAAATAAATTAAAATAAACGAATCTATTTTAAAAAAGACTTTAAAATGATTAAGTTGGATTAAATATGTGCAATAAAAAAAAAAAGAAAAATCAGATCTATTTTGAAAAAAACACGATTTAGATAAACTTTTAAGCGTATTTAAAAATAGTTACCATTTTCAAATACGAGTATTTTTTTCAAGTTATCGTTATTTTTTGCAAAAAAGGAACTTTTTTCAAATTTTCAAATTTTATACATTATTATATCAGCTGATTACATATACCACTATTATATCAAACTGATTGGAGTTTTTCAAATTAATAATCATCTGTTTATTTATCGATAATAATATACTTTTTATATTTTATTCCTGAAAAAAACAAACGATTATCTTTTTTTTTGCTGAATTTAAAGATAATTAAAAAATTTTAAGCAGCTTCGGTATTCAATTTAAACTTAAGTTCAAAGTTCAATGATGCTATCTAAAAAAATTGAGGATTTATATCTGTAAATATAAAAAAGTAATATTGAACCCCATAGGTAAATTATTCATTTATTGAGATATATTTTTAATGCTACATACTTCATTAGAATATCTTGTTTTTAAAAACAAAAAAAATGAAATAGACTAAAAATAATAAACAGTATTCAATCCTTAGTTCTTCCCAATGGATTTTTTATAACAATAAAACCATATAAACATAATATTATATATTGTAAATACTCATCTACATCTATTGATTTCCTTTATTTTTTTCGGCTTTATCCTTATAACTTCTTGAGATGACAATAGTAATTTTTGCATATAATCTTTACTGATGAAATGCTTGAACTATTATCATGATTCGTGATAATTAGAGTGGATAAATTTTTTGGATTTATTTAATGTAAATATTTCTTAGATCTAATTTAGCCTAAGCCAGAGATTTTATGATCAAAATTGTGGTTTTTCCGGCTCAATCTTCATCTGAGATTTTTTTAAAAACTCCTAATATATGTTTAACAATTATAAAAAATACCAAACTTGCGTTCAGATCCACAGTTTAATGGAATTAATATGGTTACCAACCAATCAAGTAAATATGAACATTCGCACTTTATTCAGTACTTTTTATGCTATCTCGAAAAAATAAATTATATCAACTAAAGTCGTATAAAACTTCGGTACTTTCTGTATGAATGAATCGAAAACCAATGCTGCATCAAGAAAATTATCAAAAAAAATAAACTTAGATCTTATTATTTTTATAAAAAAAAGTAAATTTATAATTTAGCTTTTTCTTGACTGCAAAAGTAGCCCATTTGATTTTTCTTTAAGCAGATGCTGGTGTCATTCCAAAACTCAAAATATTGTATGATCAAGATGTGTATGCCTCCAAATATAAAAGGTAAAATAAAAAAGAGTTTTTTCTTGGAAATTTGGTCTTTTTTTCATTTTTACTGCGCATTTTCGCTAAGACGTCTTATAATTAAGATAATAAACTACAGAATTATATATGATTGAAGTTAGCTTGGGTTATGAGACCCCCACCCGTAAATTTTACATAATAAATTTCATTTTCATTTTAATATTAATTTTCAATTGGATCTTCAGCTTGAGGTTTTATAAATAATATGAATCTTTCAGCTCACTTGAACCAAAAGCATTGAAAACTTAACCCTAAAACATTTTTAATTTTATTTTAAAAATATATATTTAGCGCTTCTAAATAAAATTTTAAATGTAAATGATTTCATAAAAAAATCTCAACTTCGCTTCTTGACTTTGATTTATACTTAAAAATAAATCCAAATTCCAGAAAAACATATGTTATATAAATGCCAAATGATGTTTAAATAATGTTCTTTTTTAATATATTTATATCCAACTATTATCCGAAAACCAGTATTTTATTATAAAAATATACATATTTTTTTATTTATTTGGGTTAAAATTCGTTTTTAATGTTTATTAGAAAAAATGCCTTAATTGATTTGTTCTTCTAAAAGATTAAAATTACTAATAAGTGTTAATTTTAATAAAATAGGTTAAATAATAAAATTCAATCAAAAAATTCAATTATAAGCCGAATTAAGTAAAATAGTCCAATTTTATTATTTTGGGTCAGAAAATAAATCAAATTATGTATTTACGTATGTATGTTAGTATGTATGTGCGGCTTTGTATACTTTTGCAAATAATTAAATAATTAAAAAAATAAAGAAATTGGAATACGTCAAATCAATTAATTAAATAACTGTACTATTCTAATTCTATTAGTAAGAAATTGCAATAAATATTTAGAGAGGATGTTTTAGGTGATTTTGCATCCCCTACACACTAAAATATTCTGAAAATTTAATTTATAAACTATTTACATAAATTTTTTAGTATCTATTTGATTAATGAAGTCCAAATTCAATAATTAATTATATTTTTCCCCCATTTTTAATAAAAATTATTTCATTCTGATATTTATTTATGTTCTTTAATATGAAATAAATTATTAAAATTATTAAATTTTATGAGTTTTCAAAGAGGATTTTTTTTTTTATTAAATGATACAAAAATTCTAAGAGTTTTATGCTAAAAGCTTGTTAATAAGTGATTTTCTAATCAAGCTAATCATAAAAAGACCTTAGTTCTTTGAAATTTAAAATAAGAGGTAAACTTAGACCAATTTTCATATAATTGAAGATCTTATCAGAGTTATGATCATCATATTAATCATATATGTTTACTATTTACTAAAATATAAAAAACTTAAAGAATAAACTTTTTTTTATATTCTGTCTCAATATTGAGAAATAAAACTTTATAGAAAAACTTTCAAACGAGATAAAAATAAGTGTTCTGATAAATATACGTTTTTTATGGAAATTTAAAACCAGAAATAATTGTCTTTTTTTAGATTAATATTTTTATTTATAATAAACTTATAACTAGTATTTTTTAATCGTTAATATTGTGTAATATTTAGCTCATATTCATAAAAATTAAAAAAAAATTTGATTGCAAAACTATACTTGCAGAATTTTGTTTTTAGTAACTTTTTTTGGCCTTCAAATTTATTAAGACTTGTCGCAATTTAAAACTAATCTTTCCAAAATCCTTCTTGTAAATAAAAAAAAAATTGGCAAATGAAATTTTTTTTTGAACTGACAGAATATTTGGTTTGAAAATATTTTTTCTTGTCAGCTTGAAATGAAAAATCTGAAAAATATGAAGAGTTTTTTATCAAATCTTTCGGGATCATTTCAAACCTATTTAAACACTTGCTTTGCATAGAATAAATCAATAACTTCCTTTTTTCCAAAAAATTTCATTTTTAATTACTAAGTGTGTTTTGAACAATGAATCCTGAGAAATAAATGTAATATTAAATTTTATTTCTATAACACATTTTATTTTATCCTTTCTAGATCTTATTTTTACTTATTCATTTAATATTTTTAAAAATTGGTAGATAATTTAAAAATTTACAGTATGCTTACTTTGGTCCAATTTTAAATTTATTCTTCAAAAGCCAGATTAATCTCTCCAAAATTTTATTTATGAACGGAGAAAATGCTTTGTATTCTTGATAAAAGTATCTTTTTTCTTGAAAAACTGAGGTTATATATATTTTATAATAAATTTAAATTGTTTTAAATTTATCATATTTATCATATTTTTTAGAAAATGAGTTTTTTCTTTTTCAAATAGTGGACTTGAAGGCTTAGTTGAATTTTTTTTGAATCAAAATATTTCCTATTTTTCATCTTAATCGTATTTTATTAAATGATTTATGGTATTTTTTTGGAGAATGAAATCAGGAATAAGAAAATATTATTATATTCACATAATTTTTTATTTAATAATATATTTGAGCATCAGATCAACCATACCATTTTCTATATATTATTACACCCCAAATTTATTCATTTCACCCTTCAGAGTTTCTAATAACCATGTGTATTATTCTGGAGAATCTCTGCTGACCATGTATATTGATATGGGTACAGATGTTTGATTGATATCTGATATCCTTGTTGTATTTACAGGGTAATTATTCTCTATTAAAATAAATTTAGAGTATATTTGCATGTTTTTTTCCTGAAAAACAAAATGTAGCACATATTTTGATGTGATTTAAACCATTATGCATATAATCTCAGAATTTTAAGATATCAAAAAAGGCCCATTGTTAATTTTTTTTTTTTTTTTTTTAATTGGAAAAGTTCAGTGAATGCGTTCAAATTTACCCTTTTTTTTAAGCCATTTCTTCTTATTCTCATTTTTCTTCAAATAATATCATTTTTTGATTCGTACTTATACCCTATTTTTTCGCAAAATGCTTTTTTGTCTCTCCTTTGTGATTTAAAAATTTGCAAAGGTTCAATAGTTAATTTTTTATGTCGAAATTTTCCTAAATATAACATTGAGAGGTGTTTCCCCAATGAAAAGTCCAATCTTCCTCCTATATAGGTGTTCCAAACTTTAAATTGGCAAAGAAAATTAAACCTCTTTTAATTATGAAATAATAAAATGTGTATTAATGAAGTTTTAAATTCTTAGATTATGATTTTTTATAGAAGCTTTAATTGTATTCGTTAAAAGTTACATATTGGTAATACTTATTAAAAATGGTATTTTATAGTTTACCCCGTTTCAGAATAAATTCCCAAAAAATAATTTTTTATCCAATAAAAATGAAAATTTATAAAACAAAAGTTAATGGTTTCTATTGATTGATTAATATTTATTATTCGGATTTTATGGTGGACTAATTTTCACTGGTTTTTATTAGGAAAACTATTTAACATTAATTTATGTTTGCTTTAAATAGATTTCTTTATTTTTTTGTAATAAAGTTATATAAGAATGCCCAGTATAAGCATTTTTTTGAAAAATAGGTCAAAAAAATTTAAAATGAACATAAAAACATACCAGAAAAATTAAAAAATATAACATATTTTAATCAGAGTAAAAGTTAAATTTTATACAACGTAAATGTATAATTTTTGAAAAAAATAAAGAAAAAATCGATTTTCTGAAACCATTGAAAAATTAATTTTTGATGACAAGGTCTTTTATTTTCGAAAAAAAACCCTTTTAATAATTTAAAATTTGATTCAAAGTTTACTGTCATTCCACTTGTAAAATGGCAAAATTTTCAAAAAAAAAAAAAAGTTGCTTAGAATTATCATAGAAGTAATTCATGATTGTGATAATTTTTATATTCTAACAAAAATTATGTATAGATTTTTTCGAAAAATTCGAGCATTTATGGTTATATCAGACAGTTTTTATTTTATAAATATCGGAAATTTTTATAAAAAAAAAAAAAATTACATGATAACTAACGCCTATAAAAATAACATACATGAAAAAAATATCTGCTTAAAAGTCTTTATTTTCGCTTACTACACAATAAAATAGTTCTAAATTGTGATTATTAAATATTTTAGACGTAATTTAGAGGGTATTTTTATTATAATATCTTTTTATAACTTTTAACGCGAGTTTTATCTTGTAGAATACAATGCTTTTAATAATGCATAATTGGTTTTTTTTAAAAAAAATTGCGATATGAATAATATACTGTCTTGTATTATAAATTAAATAACGCCAAATACAAATTATGAAGATATATAAATACACGTATCATACGATAAATGATCGATCTTATTGGATAATCGATTTAGTAAAATATCTCAAAGATATTTAAAAAAATTTATCAGTAAAAACCGGATGAAAACCGGCGAAACATCCAAAAATCCAAATCCAACAACCATTTTTTATACAATGTAAATAATTTTGTATTTCATAATTTAATCATACTATTCTCTTTATTTTTTAGAAATTTTTATAATGATCATATCATCCGCTATTAATGCTTGTGGACCGTCCGGCTTTTTATGATTGAATAAAGGTGAAAAAAAAAGACTGTTGAAGAATTTTTTCAATTTTGGTAAAAAGTTTTCAAAAAGAGACACAGGAAGCATCGAAAAGCTCATTATATTAAACTCTAAAGAAGGAAGATTGATAGAAAATACGTAACTTCGGCCGATTATATCAAAATGAAGTTAATAATATCCAATAATAGCAAGAAATAAGGGAGTTTGAACAATGATTGGTACCAAAAGTCCAGAATACTTACCATGGAACTCCAGTTTACTCAGACTTATAGCTTGTTATAGTTTGTATCAAGTTCTCCCATACCCAGCCAAACAAAGCTAAACAGAAGGCGTGTGAGGATCGGTCACTCTGGGCGATTATCAGACAAGAATGTTATAGTAAATATTTTCTATAGGCAAAAATGTTTTTAAATTGGTTAAATCCACTTTAAAACGCAACTCCCAGCTATCTTAGCCTATTGGTAGGAGCTCCGATGGAAGAACAAACGCTCCTGGAACACCGGTATGGTATTTGAACCAGAAATAGAGTCGAATATATCTATAGCTTTCTTGAGATAAACCGGGATTTCAATTGTGATTAAGAACTTTTTATTCGATATGTCCAAAAAATCTCAAGAAAACGGACAAGAGGCCCGATGAATGTAAAATATATGTGTCAGAAAGCAAGTTATAAAAGCTATACCATTCCTAGTTTTCATCTGGATGAATGGACTCTAAGCAAGCAATAAGACTAAAAGATGCATTCCAGGATTATATGGATCATAAAAATTATGGTGGAAGAAAAAAAATCAAGATTCAATAGATAGGAGGGTAATTTAGTTATCAAATTTTGTATACTAATTTATGACTTTAAAGAAATCTTTAGATCGCTTAGACCTGGTAGATTCCACCTATGTATACTAAAACAAGAAGAGATATCGGATTTTTGCTAATGTTTAATAACCAAGTATGATGGACAGATTAAGAGGATGCAATACATTTTTTTGTCAGAGAATCTGTCATTCTACTCTTTGTACGTTATTACAGTCTTTCTACACCGCTAGGATACGCCGATCTATCCTGAAATATAAAAATATTTCTTTGTAGCGACTCGAGTCCTCATTTTAAGAACAGTGAATTTCTTTATGCAGTGATAGAAACTCGTCTTGAGAAATCATGGTATGAAATTTTATTTAGATTATTTTTTAGATAAGCAGGATAAAGTCATGTCTTTGGATATTTCGGCGTATTTTCGAAGTTGTTCAAAGAATCAGAGTCATTTATAGAGAAATCCACCATAAAATATCTAGTCGGTGTTTTTAGATCTAAAATAGCGGATCTTTATGACCAAAGAAATATGTGCCCAGTCGAAATGGAATAAATTTTCTTTAAGTACGATCTGTATCAGAAAGATAGATATAAAAACATTTTGAAATTGATAACTTTAAGAATTATTTATCTTTTTATAAACTTAATAATTTTTAGATGAGATATCCTATAAGCGCCTTTCTCGCCAGAGACTTCGGTCCAAAATATTTTAAAATTATAGTTTAAAAAAATAATAGAAAGAATAGATTCCCTGATGATACACCCTGCCTTAACACATATGGGTGTTTGATTATGTGACCTTCTTCAAACTCTGTCTATATCTGAAGAGAAGAAAGCCTTAGAAATAATCAAGACACTTTTTGAACACCAGATTATTTTTAATAGTTATTTTTCTCTGCTTAAATTCACTTTAAATTACTAAAGGATATTTTGTGGAAGAGTCTTCTCGGGTTTAATATTTAATCTATTGACATTATGGCATAGGAAAGATTCAACTAATCCCACATAGTGGCGACTCCACATGAAAATATTGTGTGAAATTTTTAAATTTTATTTATTCAATATATTTAAATATTATTGTATAGTTTTTATAAGTGAAATTTATCAATAAAATATTTTATAGCTATTTACAGAATTTTTTGAAATTAATTGTATTTTTACAAAAGCTCTTCAATATTTTATATTAGCTGTTTGTATCATTAATATATATATATATATATATTTGGAATGGCTGTTTATTGATTTATTTCCGAGTAATTCACATTTTAAACCTTATAATCTCATATGCTTATAAATTTTTCTGAATAATATTTTTAAACCTTCATATCATGATATTATATATAAATAATTTAAATTAAGTTAATTCAGATCTTTAGATCATAGAAATTTCAAGTGTTTATATTGCTTGGTTAATAATTTAATTAGACTCAGATTACTAGTAAACATAATGCCTAGGATATAAAATAAAAAAATTTCAATTTGAGGAGTAAATTTAATCTATAAACTAAATAAGAAAATGAATTTCTCAAATTATTTCAATTTTTTAATTATTCCAATTTTATATGCATTTAACTTTAATAAAAACAAATTTTTATTCTAAAAAACTGCCGAAACATATTTAAAATATTTGGGTGGTATAGATGATAGCTCCAGTGGTCTTAATTCTAGAATTCCACTAGTAGGATATTCTTTATAAAATTTTCAAAATCAAACTCATGTTTTATAAGTAAATTCTAAATTTATGCGATTCGAAGTGAAAAATTACCAACTTATCGGTTATTAAGTAGGCCTGGACAAAAATCCGTAGTCAGAAACAAGAAATATTAATTAGTCATGGCTAAACCAGAATAATTTGAGCTAGAATAATCATAATTGCGAAAAACAAGACCAGCAATATCTTATGCGGCTTAAAAAAATTTAGGGTGGTTTTTAGAGAATATTCCAATGAAATTAGGGATTTTGGGATCAGAAATATACCATTTGAAAGGGTTGATAAAATCGATCTTAGCGAGTTTAACTAGAATTATCGAATATCCCATGTCTTACGGGTTATTTCGGACATTTTAACCGAGTATTCTCCTCGGCACTCATGGTTACTATTAGACAGGCAGAGTTATAGTATTAGATTGGATTGATGGTAAAAATATTTTAAATAATAGTATTTTATAGAGTTAATGTATTGAAAGGTGCAGTGCCTGTATATATAAATGCTCTTCGTTGGAAACTCCCATAAAATAGTCAATCAGCGTGGTCAGCATTCTTTTGTTGAGCTTCGAGTGTAGATGAAAAAATTTCCATAGATTGAAAAAATTGGGTCCAGTCTCTAGATCATCAGCAAATTTCTCGGACAAGAGCTGAATTGGAACGAATAGAAGAACGATTTAAAAAAAACCCTCCAATGAGTGAATGAAGAGAACAGAAAAAAGTATTTAAAGAGCTATAGGTTAGTTTAATAGCGAAATTCTGTGAGAATATAAAATAACTGGAAAAAAAATATTTTAGTAGTTCGTCAATGACAGTAGCATCAGGATATTCTAGACTTTGAGGTTTTTTTTAAATGCTCTTTAGTTCTAATTATTTGAAAGAGAAATAGAAAAACAGTTTTTCGTTTGGTGTATAGTAAATTTCGGTAAGCAAGGGTAGGTCGAGAGAAAAAAAAGCAATTTTTTAAAATTACATGAATGAGAAGAAAGTGGCTGGGAAAAGGCGGGGATTTAATTATATGAGGAATTTTCAGATAATTTTAATGGATTTTAAAAGGATTTTGAGGGGGATATATAGCTTTTGAAAACCGATTCTTTGAAAGAGAAGACTCGTCTCTAGAAAGATCAGGTAGTGGTAGAAGAGACGGAATTGAGTCGTAGCAAGATAAGAGGCTTACGTCTTTGGGATAATGCAAAAAGTGAAACCTGATAGAAGCTCTGTATATTTTATTGGATTTATTCAAACTATGAAGAATCATTTGTATATTAGTTGTTAATGTTGTCGATTAATATATAAATTTTATCGGCAATTTTAGTTTTTTGGTAGAATATGTCTACGGAGAAACGGGTTTTGAATTATGTTGTCAATTTGATTGCTAATTTAGCTCTTTAGAAGATATGTGGATTTGATGATCTCATTAAAAGATCTAGTATTTGGATCGGGGTGTAGTATATTTTAGATCTAGGGAAGAAAAACAGACCGAAGGTGGGGGGTAGTTAGATGAAAAGATAAAAGGAAACATTTAGGAAACGCAGATTTGTCAATTGAGATAAAAAAAATAGATCGTTGATCTGTGTACTGGAACAGTCATAGCAATTTAAATTTTCGACTGCTATAAAAGGTACTGATTTTAAGTCTTGATATTTGTTTTTTTTATTTGAAAATATTAGTTACAAAAAAAAATTACTATGTTATATATCATTCAAATTACTAATGGGGATATTAGAAAAAAATAAATTCATTTTTTTTTTGTATAATAGAAACGACTAAATTTAATTTAAAAAAATTCATTAGATAAAGTTAATTAATGAGTCTTCCGGTAAAAGTGTTAAGAAACAAAATTATCTCTTCATTAAGAATAACACACGATAAATTTCATTTCAAGCATGATTGAGTTATTTTAAGAGGGGTTTTTATGGATAAAATTTTAAAGATATTGAGATGAACAGAAAATTTTTTAGATTAAAAGAATATAATATACTATGGTATCTATCTACCAATAAATTAAAAACTAATGAAAATTGATGAAAAATAAATGTGAATATTATTATCTTTTTTTCACACTTCAATTTCGTTAGTCATATTTGTTGTAAAATGTAAATCCAAAAATAATGGTGATATCTGCCAATGAAATTTAGATATAATCACCACCCAAAAAATATTTTTTTTCAATATTTTATTTAATTGAGCTAATTTACATAGAAAAAGTACGATAATTGACCATAATTTAACTTAATCCTATCTTCAAAAGAGATTTATTCTAAAAAATGTAAGACATACGTTTTTTTACTTGGATTAATATATTATTCAGTAATTTGACATAATTATATCAGCTAGATAATATAATATACCAATAAATATGGAGTGTAAATTTCTTATACAAATATGAAATAATAAAGCTCTCTAGTGACCTAGATGTGAATCTTTTAAACGGAAGATTTGTTTTATAAGCGGAAATTTTTCTATTAAATTTTTACTGAAATCCTAGTTGGGAAATGTTAAATACATAAAAGGTTGTCATTTTTTTAGCTATTAAATTAGAGAAATAGGGATATTTTTAAAGATACGGAGAGCAAATTAAACACTCATAATTAAAATTAAAATTTACCAGCAAAATATAGCCTTAAAATATGATGAGATTTTATGGTTTATTTTTCCATTTTATCTATTTCTCCGATTAATTAAAGATTAGAAAATATTCAGATTATATTATTTTTGAAACCTTTTTTAAACTTTATTCTAGATAAACTAATAAAATTAGTTTATTCTATTATCTGTAGTTTCCTGAGGAAAATAAAGTTTTTGGTAAAGATAAAATCAAAATTTATTTTCTTAAACTTGCTCAAAATTAAATAATAACTGGATATGAAAATACTATCCAATTACAACAAATATCAATAGCTATAAGATTATTGGTCGTAACTTTTATACTTCTAAGATTTGGATGGAGATGAAATTACTCTTTTCTTTCAAAAGTATGTCCTTTGTTTTTTTTGTATTTTAAATCTAACTTAATGTATTCCCAATTTTCAAAAGCGAATTTCAAATTTATTAATGAGTTTTTATTTGACTTTAAAGGCATTTCTTTTTGGTGTTTTTATGCCAAAAGAAGTATATGGTAAACTTTATTAGCTATTTATATTGCAATCTCACAGAAAATAATAGAAATGTACTAAAAAAAGATATTTTTCATGAGTTTATAATAATTGCTTAGACTTCTCTCTCAGTCCAGTAAAAGTATATCCACAAATCGAATTGAATATTTAGAAGCTTTTTTAATTTTTAGTTCTTGTTCTTACTTTGCAACAAAAGAAAATCTTGTAATCATGGCCTTGTATATATATTTCAGTGTATATATTCTTATAATAATATACACCTTTTCACTACCAAATTCGGAAAAAGTGAAAATCAATTCGGAAAAATTACGTTCCAATTGGGCATAGTGAAAATAAATTCAAAAAAAGTAAATTCAATTACAAAAAAAGTAAATTTCAATTGGACATAGTGCATTTACATTCAAAAAAAGTGAAAATCAAATGAAAAAAAGTTCAATCAATTCCAGAATAAGTTGGATCAATTTTCGGAAAAAGCAGATTCAAATTGGGAATATCAACTTTTTTTTATGTACATTAAAACTGTATACAAAGATATTTAATTTGTTCTATCAAACTATCAAAAAAAAGCTTATCGAATTATAAAACAAGCTTTTCTGTATTTATATGTAAAGGATAATAAAAAAACTGCTCTGGAATTCTTAATATTAATTAAGGTTTTGTATATATTACTTATTATATAAAATTCCTTAATTTTAATTAAATAGAGACTTTTTAAAGCTAATGGCTTCTGTAGAGTGTTCGGACTGTTATAAATTAGAGCTTGTTTAGAATTTTTACAGCACTGATCGAAAAAAAATAACAGAAAAAAGTAAATTTGTTTTAATTGAAATCTATAAAGATTAAATATGCACTTAATAATATATTATAGATTGGCTCTAGAGTTTAAAGCTAATTTAGAGCAATTTTTATATATTATTTTAGGGGGTTTTAAATTGGTATATTATATGATTGTGAAATTATATATATTCGGTAAAAAAGTCTTTAAACCTCTAATATCATCCATAAAATAAATTTCGTTTAACAATGATCTCATTGGAAAATATCACCGAAGCCAATACAATTATTCAAAATTCTACTGACAGGAGCTTAAAAAGGGGTAAATACCAAAGAAATTGCCCTTCAGTTAGAGCTACTATTATCCGATCCGTCAGAAATGGTCAAGATTTTTATAACCTAATGAGGTTTAACCAGGTTCCGCAATCAACCGCATACGGTTGGGTATATTCAAATAGAATTCATCCCAAAAACAGAGGGGGTAATAGATTAGGGTGTAAAAAAATAGAGGAAATACATGTCGATTACATAATAGAATTGCTTGAAGATAATCCACTATATACTCTAAAAGAATTGGATACTTTTATATTTGTGCGATATGATTTAAGGGTTTCCCAGCAAACCATAAGTAGATATTTGGATTTTAAAATATTCTCTAATAAATCAATTCACATTGAGCCAATGCAAATAAACACAATAGAGAATAAGGAAAAGCGCAAAAATTACGTTACGAAAATTCTCAGGTATTCAAGCACAGGAAAGTTCTTTATTGTTATTGATGAAAGTAATGTTAATCTTTTTATTAGAAGAACTAGTAGTAGGTCTAAAAAGGGTCAAATGGTTGTTGTTAAACTCCCAAAACTAAAGGGACCGAGCGTACACATGATTGGAGGTCTTTCATCCTCAGGAATTTTGAACTTCAAAACAAAAAGATATGCCTATAAAAGTAGCGACTGCAATGAATGGGTAGATGAACTAATTAGGGGTGTATTAATAATCGGAATTTCACAATCAAGTATTGTTATAATCTCAGATAATGCGCCGTACCACAAGAGGATAAATGAAATTATAGGTCTTTATCCTGGAATAGAACTTCTTTATTTGGGTCTTTATTCGTTGATGTTGAACCCAATTGAAAACTCACGGAGCGTTATTAAATCGGAAATAAAGTAAAAAATGTTTGAAAAAAAAAAAGTTACTTCACGAAGGTGACCCAAATTACCAATGTACACAGGTAGAATAGGCTGCGAGGGTAATAGAATCAACAATATTAGAATCTATAATATTAATAACACCGTATCTATGCAGAAAGTTTATTGGGCACATGAATACATTTTTTCCTGACGCTATTGAATTGAGAGACATGCAAGTGGGGACTTAAAAATTCCATTTTTTACATTACCAATTAATTTTTACTTTTTATTAATTAGGTTATACTTTTTTCCAAATTTAAATTTACATTTTCCGAATTTGATCACACTTATTTCAAAATAACAATTACTAATTCGTAATTTATGATACATTTTCCGAATTGATTTTCACTTTTTTTGAATATAAATGCACTGTGTCCAATTGAAATTAATTTTTTACTAATTTGATCTCAAATTTTTTCAATTTGGTAGTGTAAAGGTTTAGTAAGGTATAATTATATATTATTTTGAGATATCATCTCTTTACTTACTTACTTTTATTACGATTTTTTTTATTATATTTGAATTTAATAAATGGGGAATTTTTCATTATGATGTATCATTTTACTCTTTTAATATTATTTTTTGATAATGTGCCTGATTTGCATTTTTTCACTAAAAAATGATAATTCAAAATCTAGTAAGAAGTTAATTCATGTATGCCTTTAAATTATTATGGAATAAATAATTTATAATATTCTCAAAAAATGTATGTATTATCATTCACTCATTTTTAGAAAAAGCCCTCCATAATTATAGGAGTTTTACTATTATCCCAGTACACATATTAGAAGGTAAAAATAGCTTAATTTCACAATTAATAAAAAAATTTCCATCTAAACTCATATAATAGTATCTCATATTATTATAAGGAAATACGGAGTATTCAATGTTATCTCAATGCTAAAAACTGATATTATTGTGACTTAAAGCAAAAAAAAAAACATTTAGTAAGTGCTTTAATATTAAAAAACTGACATTTACTTTTTTTTTAAGCCATTTGTTTTACTGCATGATTATTTTTTAATTAAAAAAAAAGTTGGTTTATAATTTATATTATAAATTTTTTTTCACTGTAAAGTCATATTTATCTTTAATATGATCACTTATAAATCTAAAATAATGATATATTTTTTAGAGGAAGTAAAAGTTTTCTTTAGCTTTAATTGGAATCTTCTTATCAAAAAGCTACCAATTATCGGTCCAACTACATGAACCGATAATAGGATAATTATCTCGCAATTATTTAATTTAACTGGAAACATATATAATTTTATTGGGTGGTTTCTTTTTATGAATATAAAATAATAAATTTTTTTTTTGCAACAAAATCAAGTAAATTGGTAATATTCAGTAATTAGATTTAAATTAATTTAATATCTCAATAGTTTTATTGAGTTTGAAGTATTCTGGTACTGATAAATAAATAAAAATTCATTGTCCAATTTTTTAAATATTCATTAACAGGAATGAAATATCAGTAATCCTAAATATATAAAAGTCATCCTTTGCATGTAATATAATATCTATATAAAATATAATAAAAAAAGTAGAATAGGTTGTTGCTTTGAATGGGAATTTAAACATTGCATGATTCTAGCAAACTAAAAGCTATAAACAGATGAGATAATGAAGTAAATTATGAAATAATTAGATTGTGATTTTTAATTTCTGGTTTTGATTTTATATTTGAGTATTTATAACTAATTTAATGCAAATAATTGAAAATAGTTTTTAATTTTTTTACTTACATTGGCTCAGTATTTTGCTTTGATTTCATATTAAAAAAATTAAATAAAGGGATGTTTAAAATGTAATTTATAATAAGATAATTTTTTCATTTATCGAATATAATAATATAAAGGTTACAAGATATAAAAAATCTTCAATTTTCAATTTTAATTGATATTAATCCATGTCATATATTTGATTTTATATGTTAGATAAAATCAAAAAATGAGCTTTATTTATTACATATCGAAGAATTTGTAAATTTTTATTATATAGAAGCAAATTTTATATTCTATTTTTATTTCATTTGCAATAAAATTATATACAAGATATACCGAATATAAATCCAGTTTTCTTATAAAATTTATTTAAATCACTCTAAAAGGTTTCATTGTGAGTTTTCAACCAGATTTTTTTTTAAAAAAACGAGGTATTTTTATTAAAATATTTAAATTTTATTGATTTATGCAGAAATATAATATCGAAAATTAATTAATTTTAATTATTAGATTCGGATAAATAAAAGAATAATTATTTTTTATAAGAATCAGGTTTTTTTTGTTTTAAAATTTATGACTTTGTTGTTTTTTTTGAATAAAACAAGAATATTGCCGCTATTCTAATTCTAAAATGAAAAAATCTTAGTGTATATACTAAAATAAAAAAAATGAATCTTCATTATTACTGATTATTAGATATTCGGCTTTGCTAAATGTGATTTTATTAATTGTAATAAGCGAATTTTTGAAAAAAAACTAGGTTTATAAAATTTATCCTAAAAATTGAAAAAATATATTAATTTTTAAAAAATATTAATTTTGAAGCCTAAATTAATCCTAAATTATTTTATTTATAAATCTTAAGGAGCAAAAATCTCTGATGTGAAAAATTGTTATTATAAATATTTAAAGTTTTTAAGATTGTATTAATTAGGTTAGAATCAAAAATTTATTACATCAAAATTATCTTTAAAGCGTTTTCAATCCATGCATGCTGATAAGAAATTTCATTAGATTATTTTCATTAAAACTAAGCTTCTGAAAAACTGTTAAATTTTAATAAAAATAAAAATATTCCTAATTTGTTAATTCAAAAATTACAGTGATGGTTAAATATCCTCAAAGGGAAATTTTATCTAGTAAATTTTTTTTTAGATATTCATATTGTAATTATTAAACCTGTACCAAAAAATTTGGATATAAAATAATATTTATTGAATTACAGAATTTATATTAATTTACTTAATTTAGAATCTAAAATAATAATTGTGTAGCTATAAACTCGACAGCCATTATGGAATGTGTGAATATGATTGATTAGAGATTAATAAGGTGAATAGAAAATACGATGTTAAAAAAATTATCAAGATTAGTGTTCGAGTTGGTAAGTATTTTATTGATGGCAAGATACACAAAGACTATTAGCTAAAATATTTAATGGTCAATGTATTAAAAATTTATTGAAAAATCAACCGATGATGAGTAAGTACAAATTATCTGATTTTCACAATAATCTCATATATGGATAATGGTTTTGCGGATAATTTCCATTTTTTGTAGATAGATAATTCTAACACTCACAAATATCAAAATTCATCATTATTTCGACTATCATGCATGCCCAGTATGACAGGGATAGCTATCCAAGGTTTTATTTGATTTGATCTTATGTAAATTCCAGTCAACGGGAATTACAGATAGCCTGATGTTACAATTCAATTAACTAATAAAAAAAATGCTTAGATTCACAAAATTTATTAACCCTCATTAAAAAAGGTAAAAAAATATATCTTATTTAGTGTAAATTAATCAAATTATTTTTAATAGGAAAAGGGTATCAATCAAATACATAGACGGTTATATTTAGAATAAACGCAAAAATTGACATTTATTTTAGTTTAATTATTATGATACAAATTTAATATGGTTGGAATTTTTTCGTTTCCGAAAATATAGACCTAACAACCCAAAATTATAAAATTTAATGCAAAATTACACATAATCTTTAAAATTTGCATTTAGCTGGATCTTTAATCTCTAAAAAACCACTTTTTATCTTATAGATTTTATAATTTTTCCAATTGGTCAAATACTAATTTTTCTTTTGATGATTCATTTTTGAAAAATGATTCAATTGATACTCTTTACAATCGGTTATCAACAAGAAATCAATTAAAACTTGTAGATTAAATAGATAAAAACTTCCAAATAATTTAAGCATAGACGCTACTAATAAATTTTGTTAAGTTTCAAAAAAGTAAAATATTTTAGCGTTAATCTTTTTCTAATGAGTAAATTTAGCAAACTCAAATAAAATATACCTCTTTTTTTACTTGAAAAAAAGAAAAAAAACTCCAATCTTTTCCTTTATTCTCCTTTCTAAAAATTTGTATTCTATAGTAATTATAAAATTTATATTTAGTCCCTAAATATTATGATAATCTCATGATAGATATCCTTAAATAAATTTTTTGTTCTATTTAAAGTAAAGAATCACAGATGTTCAATATATACAATCTTATTTCGCCTCTAATATATTCCGTATTCAAACCTAAAAAACCTTTATGGTTATGAAAATTTCAAACAGTCTTTTTAAATAATCTCCATAAAGTTGCACCATATTATAACCGTTTAAAATATGTTTTTTTCTCATCATAAATAGACTCTATGCTAAATATCTATAAGTTTGGATTTTATAAGAATAAACATCCTTTTTTAATTACTTCAAATATAAAATTGTTCCTAATGAAAAGTCAATATAAAAGTAGAAAATAAACTGTATATAAAGAATTATTTTTCTGATAACACGCTGGAATTATAATTTCTAGATTTTAAACATAAATTCAAATCTATCGGTAAAGCATCTCATAAATGTTTTCAACTTAGATTTAAGGTTTCAATAAATGATTTATAATACGAAAACACCTTTTCAGCACCGAATCTGAAAAAAGTAACACCAATTTCGATAAAAATAATAAAATATAGAATTTTAGTAAAATAAATTTCGAAAAAGGTAAGAATATATTGGATAAAAGTCCAATAAATGTAAAAGAAAAAAGTAAGCTACTAGTGCAAGATGTGGGCCTATTTCAATAATATGGATTATCAACAAACATAACCAAATTTTTTAAAAAGAATTCGCCAATATTAATTTATGAAATTATTTGATTTAACATTAGATATAAGGATATAAATAAAAAAAAGGGTTTCATTCGACATATATTGAAATAATGGCGTTATATCAGTAAATATTGATCTGTATCGATTTAATAATTTAATTAAAATTGTTATGAGACAAGTTTCAAACTTACGTGCGCATTCAATGTAGTGAGTATGTGTTCCATAATGATGTCAGTAGTCAGATAATGCTACTGAAGTAATTCAAAAAATATTCATATTATTGTTATATAATTCTAAGTTGTAATTATTGCCTATTTCAGCCCAGAAAAATTAAGGATATTTTTATTGGCATGATTGGTTTATTTTATAAATTATTTTGTATTATTATATTCTTCCACTAACTGTATGCAGCTAGTAAGGTTAAGTTACTAAATATCGATTCTAAAAATAGGTATAAAAATACCATGTTTTGCTTATAAATATAGTTATCTCAAAAAAAGGTCATTGATATTCCACTAAAATGGTATTCAGTATTTTGGAAAATAATTAACGCCTTGTTACACATACCAGAAAGAAATTTAAATTACCCAATAATTATTTTGAAGGTTAAGGGAAACCGTAACAATATAAACCCATATTTATCAATATAGCACGATTTGACAATAAAAATGAATTTTCTATATTAAACTCTGATTATATAATAATTTCGCATTTATTTTAAATCGTTTATTTTCAAGAGATAAAATGAAAATTATCAAAATAAATCAAATTATTTGTAATAATTCTTAATATTTTAAAATAAAATCATAGTTATAGTAATATTTCAAAAAAAAAATGTTTTTGATTTTTTTTTCTCAACGTATATTCAATTTTTTTTCTATTAGAATTTAAACTTAATATTTTGATCATAATAAAAAATTGGAAATATTTATTTCCTTCTTTAAATGCTTCTAGATAAAAAAGTATATATAAAATATAAATAAACATAAGATAGAAAAAATACATATTATTATCATAAAAATTTCTGGATAATTTTTAATCTATAAAGAATAGGATTATTACGAAAATTGATAATTCGATTGTGAATTTTTTTTTTTTTATTGAGTGGGTATTTTTAGAATCGATGATTCAATAAGTCATGTTCTCAAATTATTAACGTTATCAAAAAATAAATGTTATTTTATACTAACAGAATAATTAGTAATATAAACTGAGTGGAATCGTTAATGCATAAAAATTAAGTGATCCGCAAAAAATTTCCTCAAAGTTTTAAACAGCTAACATCATAAATAACACTCAAAATTTTTACCTGAGTATATAAATAAATTTCGATAATATTGATTTATTTTGGTATAATAAAAACATTTAAGGTAAACGCAAAATTATTAGATAAGTAGAGTTTAATATAAAAAATTCATTTACATTGAAAAAATCTTGCTATATTGATAAATACGCGTTTATTTCAATTAAATTATTTTATTGATACAGATCAATATTTACTGATATAACGCCATTATTTCAATATATGTCGAATGAAACCCTTTTTTTATTTATATCCTTATATATATGTTAAATCAAATAATTTCATAAATTAATATTGGCGAATTCTTTTTAAAAAATTTGGTTATGTTTGTTGATAATCCATATTATTGAAATAGGCCAACATCTTGCACTAGTAGCTTACTTTTTTCTTTTACATTTATTGGACTTTTATCCAATACATTCTTACCTTTTTCGAAATTTATTTTACTAAAATTCTATATTTTATTATTTTTTTCGAAATTGGTATTACTTTTTTCAAATTCGGTCCTTAAAAAGTGTAATATCCCCATTCAATTTAAATCTATTATAAAAATGGCTCTAAAACTTGAATTTTGATTTCAATGAACATAAACCCCTCATTATCACCTAAAAGGAAAATTTATCTGAATTTTCTTTTAAAATTAGAATAAAGAATTGCCCTGCTTAATTGTGCACCATCTTAAATGTGCACCCCGTTTAAATTTTTATAATGCAAATAAAAATTTTGAGGATCAATATTTTGTTGATAAATTTAAAAAACTTAATTAGAGTAAAAGATTTCATCAGTTAGAGAATGTTTGATTGTTTTTATGAAAATGATTTAATTTTATCAATTAATAGCCAAAAATTTAGACTATTTATTTGGATTTATTATGTGAGTTTTAAATTGCTCATAGCCAAAATATTCAGATCTCTTTGGGACAAAATTACACGAAATAGGGTGTATGTGACATTTTTTTAAATTCTAAATCTTCCAAATAAATATTCTCTTAATTATTTTGAGCTAAAAGTGTGAAGCTTTTATGGATATATATATACATTTCAAAAGATATTTAATTAATTTACTCAATCAAAATTGATTAATTTTAAAAGTTTTTACGGGTAGAATCTAGAGATCTGATAAGGAAATTTTATGAATTAAAGCTTAATAAAAAATATACCCAATAAATACATATATCAATTTGTGATTGTTTTATTTTTATGTTTCATAAATTACAAAGTAAATTAAATGTTTAAAAGATGTTAAATGGTATCTAAAAAAAAGACTGGAGAATTTATGGATAGCTGTAGGAGATTTTCCTGTACTAAGCATAGATTTATGAAAATTTCCTGGGATTTTATTTAGTTCCTATATAACTGAAAAACGATTTCGAAATTTAAAAGTTGATGTTATGTTTATTTTTTATTTTATTGTTCTCCAGGTCCATACTTCCCAAGAAATTGATATAATTAGTCTCGTTTTATAGTATAAAAGCGAAAGTTAATATTTTTTTTTATGTTTCGAAATTTTAGTTCTGTATAGAATAAATTCGATTATTATAATATAGTAATAAAAAGGCTATACATAAAGAACAACTCTTCCATAAAATTTTTTTACTAATAAATAAATATCCTTTCATATAAAAAAACTTCCAGAATAAGATCTTATGTGAATTGTTTTTTTACAGATTTTCTCTTTGTCCAAAGAATGATATTTATTTCCCTTTTGGAAATTTTGTCTATATATTCGTGAAATTCTACGATGTAGTGTTTTTTCTTTCCTTTTTCTCTTTTTTTACCACATTTGAAGTGAATATTTTAGCAACGGAGTTCCTTAAGCAGCTGAATTTTTTGAAATTTTTAAATTGAAAGAGTAATTAACATCATTTATATTCGTATTATAAATTCAATTGAAACAGTATATCTTTAACAAGATTAATATTTTCTACCAAATATGATAAATTTTGAAGATTCTGTTTAAAAAAAATATTTGATTAAATTAAATTTTTTTCAGTTATCTGGTTTAATATATCGTAATTCCTTTTTTTGAAGATTCATGGGTATTAGTGATAGCCTTATCAATTTCTTAGATAACTGAATTGCAATATTCTATAAAATGGTTTTCATACATATTTAAAAATACCTTAATAGGCTATAATCAATAATTTCCTCGATGTTGTAACTTTCCAGAAAGAATTTCAGCACATTGGAAAAATCGATTATCCGTTTTTTTTAAACTAGATGTTTTTTTCATATTTATGCTGTGAAATTTATTATCTATTACTTTGAAGTTTTAAATTATTTCTTCTTTGAAAAGCAGTTAAATATTTTTCTAATTTTAACATCTTTACAGGACTGCAATGATATTTACAAATCATCCGATAAGTGTTCTGGATTACAAAATAAGACTCCGGCCGCACCCCTGGTCATTTTTTTGACTATTCTTTAAGAATATTCTTTTTTGTTTAGGCAAATCATAAAAAACTAAAAAAATTTAATCAATAAAAATTTATACCTTTTTTTAAAGGTCCCTATAATCTCTATATCCATGGACTGCATCATTAAGGTGACATTTTAATAAAGAAAATAACTCTAATACATCATCCTCAAAAGCTGAAGCATTTTCATGAGAATTATAAAGTATAATTAGAACTTTTTCATCAGTAAATCGCTTACAAAATGTTATTAAAGATTTTAAAACCATTCTTTAAATAAAATGGTACCCATCCAAGCATTTTATTGATAAAATATGACGTCTTGGGATACCAATATTGGGTTGAAGATCGTTTCCCCAACAGTTTTTAATATTAAAATTATTCTGACATCTTTTTTATCCAAACTTGTTTTAATGTCACGTATATATATACACGGTTTTAATCTACCAAAAATTTTACTTTCTACCTTTTAACAAGACAGGGTATAAGAAGCGCCCAATTTATCTAAAAATAAACATAAGAACACTTTTAAAAACAAAAATTATTCTCCTGTTCAACAATCGATAAAAAAATAACCACAAATAAAAAGCTAAGTACTTGGAAAAAATTAATACCACGATAAATAGGGAATGGGGAATTTTTTTTTCCTCTGAAGCATGCCAGATTTATACTTCTCCTAATCATAGATATAGGTATTGTTATTTATCCACCGGTGTTTCTATAAAACAAAAAAGCTGCTCTTTCCTTAAAAAATATGTTTCCTCTACCAGCTCTAATATTTTCTAATGAGTTAAAAACAGTATAGATCGGAACAAAGTAAAAAAAAGTCCAATTTAATCAATTTTAAAATCATTTTTTCGATAATATTCACCAATTATAGAAAGCATATTTTCAAGTTTAGCCAGAGTTTCATAATAATTTTTGTTTTTTTCACCTCTTAGCCAAATAAGGATACGTCTTTTATAAAAATTCTTTTGAAAAATCTATATTACCACCCATTAGATTAAATGAAATTAGTTATATCTAATTACCTAGATATTTGATTTAATTTTTACATAACTATAAATGGAGAATGTTAGAGTTTTTCCATTCTCCCAAACCCAATGTATTTAATAAAAAAATTCATATTTTCAGTCAATTCGGTCCTGAAACCCTCAAGAGATTATCTTTCTTTTCTGAAAACATTTTTTTTTATATTTCCTAGATTTTACCAGTATTTTCAATGTTTTTCTCACGGAAAATTATGATATTCCAAATTCCCTACCCGAATTCCTTTTTGAAACTTCTGGGTTAGATTTCATAATGCTTATTATTTATATTCTTTTAACTGTAGAAATTCTAGCTCCACTACCTCTTTTTTGATTAATTTCGAAAAAAAAAAATTTCTTAATTATTTTAATTTTACTTATGATAAATGTTGAAAATTCAAATTACATTTATTTAATAAAAATTACATCGTCATTTAAATTTGCCTTTTTCATACTGCAAAAACTTGATTGGTATTATATTTGGATGTTATATTATTAAAAGTGCTTAATAAGGTTAATATTTAGTTTTTCGAAATTTAATACAAGAATATTTATAAAAATAAATACTTGGATTTTTTTCAATTTTTCTCAATTCTTTTACTAATAATCTTTCCATTTAATAATATTTTTTTTGATTATTTATTATTTACTAATATCTATTTTATAAAAATATTTATAATTAATACGATCAATTTCAGTTCCATAAATGTAAACTTTCTAGATAAGACGAGGAAATTCTTTAGATTTTGTCTCCACAAAAGATATGTAAAACCGCATGTATTCAAACATTATACAAAATTTTGTAACCAAAAATATATGTGAACTCATGTAGTCAAAAATATGTACTTTAAAATATTCACAAATATATCTACACATGTCGTTATAACGCACAAACAAATTTATTTTATGTGCTTAAATAAAAACAAAATTATTCCCAATATCATCAAATCTTATTTAAATTGAAATTAATTTTATTAAATATTAGCCAATATTGTGAACCTTATAAAATTAACAAGATATTTTATTGGTTATCGCTAAGTTTGGATTTTGAATATGGATTCAAAATGCGCATTTTTGCGGGGTGATGCTGCATTTTCAATTTTCAGTTCGATCTTAAAATGATATTAAATTTTCTTATAGTAAAATGGAGGAAAGGAGTGTTATTCGATGTATTTATAAATATGGATCACCAATAAAAAAGTTTATATTTGCCCAATTAGAAAATTAACACAGTCTTTGAAGGTGAAAAGTATTTTTTGGAGATGAAAAATGTGGTGAAGTGTAGATTTTGGATATGGTAGTGTAATTTTGGAGTAACTTTTATAAGTAATTAATAGTTATGCATTTTGGATTAAAATTGATTTTAACCAATTTAATATTAATGCCCTTTTCGGAAATAGCTGTAGCTCCATTGATTTAAATAATCTGGTGTTAATTACTTTTACCATACTTTAAATTAAATTTCCAATAAAATAAGAATAAATCCGCAGAACTAAGTGATTTTCCTCTGATTGAAAAATTAGCGTATAAAATTATTTAAATAATCAGTATTTTTGCACATAAAAAAAAAAACTTCATCATATGGATAAATCTTCCCATTTTCTTGCTTATTTTTTCCCCCAAAATATATTATCTAATCATAATCTGAAAATCAATGTGGTTCAAAATCTCTAATTAATTTGATAATAAAGATATGCGCGGCTTTGCAAGAATTTTAATCTATGATAATAATGTAAAAAATAAATGATACATGTTTAATTTATGCATAAAAATACTGAAACTCAAAAAAAAAATTCTTAATTCTTTAATTTGGGAAATGTTGTTAGGAGTTGAGGATAACGGTATTTTTTTGTGGAATTTTATTTGAATGTATGCATTTTTAATTGTTGTCCTTAACTTATCTTAATCATATCATTTAGCCTTAAAATCCAGAATTGGGATGTTCTCTTTGAGGAAGGATACCTCCCTACTAAACTTTTAATAATTTCTCAAAATGGAAAACTAACTATTCTTCTTGCATAAATTTATTGGGAAATTCAAAATTGGAATTACAGGTACAAATTTAATATTGAAAAAATATTGAGAATTAATTAGAGATAGTATGCTTTTACAGTTTTACTGGTTTATAAAGATTTATTTTTATATTTTCGCGTGGTATATTTAGTCAAAAGAAGCGCGATCTAGAAAAGAATCCCCCAATTCCTTTAGAAAAAGTCAATTTTGTTCTAACTCTAGAGAAGATAGATTTATATTATATGAGGAGATGAGAAAAATTGAGTGTTACCGTCGTATTGTATAATACTAAACGAAAATTACAAGCCAATAAAAATAGGTGAAGTAAATGAACTAGCTAATTATTTTTTTATATGGTAACTTTAAATTACGCTTATGTGATATCCTTATCATCTTTCAGCAAAGGTAAATGGTGGTGGATGGATGATTGGGTGGAACTTAATATGACTCCTATCCTCATATATTATATATTGATCTTCGCTTTAAAGAGCTAGAACAATACTAACATTATATTTCTGAGATATGACATATTAAGTTAATTCAAAATATAATATATTCAGATAGGTTACTAGTAGAACCTCTTTCGTGTCTATAATATGATTAAAATATAGAATAATTTGACCAAAAAGTGTGCGTCACAATATCATCAGCCGAAACTCCTGCAGATGATGCCAAAGTTGCTCCAATAGCTCGTGCCTTAGTTATTGGTGTGTAAAGCTGGCGGTTAATAAGCTCCTAAAGTGAGTGTATTTACCAGGCGATACTATAGAAAGTGAGTTTATTTGAACATTTTTTTAAGTATCTCGATAGTCTGTAGACTATAATGGAGCTGTTTTTGACATATGGGCTAAGTTATGGGTTGTGGGATATCCTTTTTTATACACTTCGATTTGTAAAATGGATTAATATTTATCCGAGTGTCTAATGATCTGAAAGGAAACAAGTATTAATCCTCTTTTTCGTTTTTCTTTTGGGGAAACGTGGCTAGATTCAAAAAATCCTGAGAAATAACAATCTTAGAGTGATCTATTCGATTAATATCAGAAGCTCTTAGGAATTCTGTAACTGCTAACAGCCATAATAAATTGCCTATTAGGCCCTTGTTTGATAAATCATCATTTTTTTCCCAACTAAAAATCCTAATATGACAGGAGTTATATCAACTGTAGGTCTAATAAAAAACTTAGGAGAGTCATAATCAAGTGCAATGAACAATTTCTTAAGTAACTCGGTGCATTCGAGTGTATTTGTATATTCAATCAACATTAGCAGTGTTGTTTTATAATCCTGAACTGTGGATAATTATAAGAGATTCGATTGGTATATTTCATCTATGTAGTTACTACCTGCAGTTTAGTTATTGAGGAGATGGAGTTATTACTGATTCACTACTTTATAAAGTGCTGTTGGACATAAAAGTATCTTGATTTACGCTTGCTACATCATTTGTTTGAAATTTCAATTTGAATGGCAAGATTAGACAGATCTTGCTCTTTTAAAGCACGCCACTGATTCTAGAAGCCATAAAATACCAGTTCTTATTCTCTGTAAACGGAGATATTCCGATTCTGGTATCGGGAATGATTTTAGTAGCTTGCAGAAGGAGTGGCAACATAATTTATAGTTTCACTAGATCTGGAAACCAGATCACTAATTTCCACAGTGGTGTTAACAGTGTAATCTTCAAGCGTTCTCTACTGACTTTCTGAACCACTTGTGATAGCAAGTTCCATGGTGGATATTCATAAGGATCAGATCTCTTCTTCCGATTGAGAGTCATTAAATTAAATCCTATAGCTTGGGTTTCCGAAAACGATGAGTAGTAATCTTCCAGATTCTTGTTCTGATTGGAAACGAATAATTTCACGTCATGGGGACCGAAAAGAGAATTAAGTGTTGTGAATTTTTGATCTGATACTAAACATTATGTCTGAGCTGTTAGAGACTCGGGGCATTTGCCTGGTTTAGCGCTAATGGTGTGTAAGTTTCCTGTGGGCGTGTATGGTTTGTAGGCAGTGCGACCATATTAACTCTGCTATTTCCAGCAATTTGTTAGATTTTATCCCTATAAATCTTATAACATATGAGAACACAGCTGTGTTGTCTGATTAAATTATTACCGATCATCAAATTATGGTCTTGAGGCTTTATGAAAAGAAAATAGTCAAGAGGTCTTTGGAATTGATGTGCATTGATGCCTTATGGTGATTCCATAATCTTGGGTAAATTTTGGAACCAAGCAAACAACTCCATGCAATTTCACTTGAGTCTGTGAATATTTCCAGCTCCGGTGTTTCCAGTAGAAATGACCTCCCATTCCATTTGACCAGTTTTTCATTTCAGAAAATAAAAATCTTTGCGGTGGGTCTGTAAGAGTTACTGATTCTGTCCAGGATTTCTGCTTCGATAGAACGGATTTTTTGAGCTCCAGAATCCTTAGTTGCATAAGATTGGGAATGAAGCCTTCATACATTACTTTAGCTTTCTCGATAAAGCTTACTAATCCTTTCAATATAGTTTAGCCTGTCTTTAACAGCTTGCAGATCTCTCGGCGTATATCTCTGACTTTTGAAGGTATGACTATCAGAGTTATGTTCCTTGTGTTGATCTGCATTCCCAAATACGTAATTACTTGGGCTGGTATGGTAGAAGACTTTTCTTCTCACATTTTTTATCCCAGCTACATCGGTTTTACGTAAAATTCTGCTATATTTGAGTTTCATTTATCCCTCAATTATTCCAGAATTAAACAATAGTCTAGGTAAGCCCTAAATCATATTCCCTGAGGTCGTGTACAAGTTAAAATTTGGCGTAGTACCTTGGTGAAAGTGTGGGAGAAGATTAAAGCCCAAAGTAAAGGACTTGGAACTGTTATTACTTGCCGTTCCACCTAGATCGAAGGGATTTTCTCCAAGATTTTTGAATCAGATATGCAAGAATGCATCTTCTAGATCCAGCTAGGTCACATATTATTTCCAGCAAAGCATCCAGAATATTGAATTCAGTGTCTACATGTACAAGTTTCTCTGCTCCTCGATCAGGTTCAGTTTCATCGGATAATGGACTATTCTAGGTCATCCTATCTTCTATTTAATGACAAAAACGTTGCTGTATAATCCGGATTCTAGTCACCTGACTTCCTTTATGGACCTCTTCGACAGTAAATATGTTACCTCTTCCATCAGGATCCGGTGGGCCTCTGAGCTGATATTTCTCTTGCTGCGAATTGGATGGAGGATTAATGGTGGTGGTCCTATCCAAATATTTAGTTTGGGTCGATGCGGTTTTCTCGTCGAACCTTTTAAATCTTTTTGTAGAGGCAGGCCCAGCTTGGATATTCTGCGGCCCTCCAAGCGGACCTGCTATACAAAAATGATTTTTCCGTTCTCCTATGAACCCTTGCATCTTGGTCCCATCTTCCCGAACGGAATTTGGAATCTTTTCTCGACGATGTTGCAGATCCACTTGTTGTAATTGATTCTGACCATGCTGATCTGAACATTTTTAGGCGGCCACCTACTTGGAGTCCCATCGTGGGGTATATTTAATCCCCCTCCCTTTTCTCCGCCCTCTTCCGTGAAATTTTGTCAGTTTTGAGTGATTTTTGTAGGAGACAGGTGTTTTTATAGCGTTGGTAGTTTGTGCCTCAGTAGTTTTGCTGCAGTTGCCGTTGTAGGCATAAAACTTCTGGAGCCCACTAAAGGGTTTTCGAATCCTGAAGCGTTTTTCAGGTTTCTTACCTGCTTTGAAAGTATCCAGTTTGTACTGATCCATAGGTAGTTTATTTTTTTATTCAATTAGCTGTTGAGATTTTTCCATAAGCTCCAATCCTTTATGAAGGTTTTTAAATCTTTCCTGTGTGACTATTGAAGCTATGATCGCCAAAATAATTCCCATGGTGTTGGAAAAATTCTACTCTGGTCATCTATTGTAAATAATGGGGTTTCTTGGATCCTACATGTACATAATAATCGATCTGGCGGGTTACTTGGGCTAGGTGACTTGAATAACAAATAGGGTAGCATCTATCTTCTCCACTGCCACTGATTCGGATGCATTAAGTGGAAGTGGTAGATAGTTCATTGAACTAAATTTCGGACAAGAGTATATCTTCTTTTCCTTTCTTCTTCTTACAGCTGTGTACGCAAGAAGTCTATCTCAATCGAAGGAAGAGCTTCAATAATTTCAGAATAGACGACCAAATCAGACAAAGGTATCCTTGAAGTGACGTACGGATCCTCTGTTTCTGAGTTACGCTTCTTTTCGCTAAGGAGTTTTCTGACAATTTCTGTCAACTATTTGACCTGGTCTTGGAGAATTATTGCATGTATGATCTCTTCTTGGTCCATGGTTTTGAATAAGTTTTGAAAAAATCGAAAATATTTGTAGCTGGTAGATTACCTTTGAGAATGAAAAAATGATAAGGATAGCCCATAGGCGTACTATACAGTTTACAATTATTATTTTTTTAGCTAGCTAATTTGCTTGACTTATTTTTATTGGCTTGTAATTTTTGTTTAGTATTATCAAATACGACTTTAACACATAATATGTTTCCTCTCAGAAATATAATACATATCTGTTTCTCTATTTCAGTTTTTAGTTCAATTTCATAGTCAATTATACTGGCTCAAACTACAAATTATCAAATAAGCAAGCTTTAGTATAACTGAGGTTCCTAAAGATTGATTTCCTTCAATTTTGGAAATTTTTTCCAATAATTTTTTTTTTAATACACCATTTCCATCTTGAGTTCAAAAAAAGTAGACATGGTTACAAAAAAAGCTAAAATATTTTAGGAGAAGTAAAAAAAATTATAAGAAGAATAAATTTGATTTGGGAAAGTTTAAAAATATTGTTTTAATTTCTATATTATTAATAATCTTGAATTAAATTTCAAAAAAGATTTTAATATCGTGAAATAAAGCTTTAGATTCTATTTATCCCCAATTCTACCTAAATATAGACACAATTATCATATTTTAATAGCTATGATATACCTTATAAAGTTTATTTTCATTCTTTTCGAATCGGGTTATGGTTATATTATTTAGGCCTATCAGTTCTCAATAACTTTAAATTATTGGTTTTTTGACTCTTCTTCAATATCTGATACCTAGTATTATTTTGGAAGTGCTTTGGCGATATTCGGGTTAGAATTGAGTGATATTGAGAGAAAAAAAAATTTTAGTACATATAATTGGTATATAATTTAAAATGATTATATTTAAAACAGTACTAGATCTAATTCAAAACATTTTATTAGATCGTAAAATTCGTGTTAAAAATATATTAAATTTGAGTGTTAATTTTATATTTCATAGTTTGATCCTCGTCACGATAACGATGATGTAAATTTTATAATTTTCTCAATATTCAAATTTTTCTATAACTGTTTATTTTATAAATAATATATGTACTCTAAGTTTCTTTAGTTTCGGGTAAATAATATTTAAAAGAGATCCGAATCAAACATAAACAGCTACATGATGTTTAGAATGATTTGGAATAAACCAATTCTTCAAATTACTGTGTTTCTATTAACTAAATATTATCAGGATATCACTGAATGGTATTTATTGAGCCCAAAACAGACCTAGAATAACGGTTTTTATTGAGTGATGATTTTTTTAAAAAGTTTTCGGATGGACTTTGAACCAATTCCTTCGATACATGGAGTTTTTAGAGCGGCAGAGGAGTATTGGGTGATAAAAATTTATAAGTTTTTTCAATTTTTTCAATTTTTTATACTATGTCTTTCTATTAACTTTAAAATAAATTTCTCGAAATAAAAATATTTTTAGATGGGAGGGGGATGATAATAAAACATTTTCCCAAATAAAATTTGTTTTTTTTGTTTTTAAATCTGCCTTTATTGTAATCAGCTATACTTTTTTTGTAATCGGGTTTGTTTTTTCTCAAATCATTTTTACTTTTTTTGTAATCATGGCTATTTTTCTTGAATTCAAGCTGGGAATAGTGTAATATAGTTATTTTTCAGTAATAACAAATACTTTGAAAAGTATATTTTAGCTATGAGCGTCAGATTTTAGTGATAGGTATTATATTTCGGGTTAGTTGGTTAAAATTTCAGTGATAATAATAAGCTAACCCTTATTTTTAAAAAGCCAACAAAAATAAATATTCCTTTGAATTAACTTTTTTGTGAGTTTTTTTTTTATTACAGAATTTTATTGGCATATATCACCAATAAAAATTTTCAGAGTTTAGGTCTAAAAATACTAGGTTTGAAATCAGAGAACACCAGATAGATTTTATTGATTTATGCTGATATCAAATAAAGATAGCATGTTTTTTGAGACTTTTTATCCTTCGGGGCCGATTGTACAAAATGGCTTTCAATTTCAGCCAATATACGCATTTGTTTTCGTTCAGGTATTTATAATTGGTCTAGCTTTATTTATCTGTAAATAGAAAATGTTAAACTGCACAAATAGTAGCCCATCATATTTTAGGGTCTGAAAAGGGTTAATCAGTTTAGAAAATAAATATACCTTAATTCTTATGCGCCAAGAGCCTTTATTTTTCTCCGATTCGTCATGGTTTAAAGGACTTGGTTTGATAATTATTTTATATTATCTTATTATAAAACATGATTCATAATGAAAACTCAATGAGAAATCATTATTGGCCATAAAATGATGGCACAGTTGGGTCTACCGACTGCGAAAAGATAAATAGAAACATTTACCAAGCCTTGGGTATTATGGAAAAACGTGTATTCATAGGTTAATATAAATAGTATCGAAATACTGATTTATAATGATATTAAAAAAATGGACTCTTAGAAAAAAGTTAAAAATCCTTTTTTCTCGGATAAAACATCTTCCTCGGAATATTGTCTTGTATAACTTAAAGTGCTAAAAAGTATTACAAAATAAAATTTCTGTTTAAAGCTATCCTTCTTGATTTGTTTTGGGAAATATATATGGGTAATTTCACCATAGTAATGATAATTATTCAGCTTTTTTAGTGTTATGGTTCAATTATCTAATTTAAAAACCCAATAATATTTATAAAAGCGGAGTGTCTAATTACATAATGACAATATAGATGATATATTATTTTTTTTTTTCACGGAATTTTATAAATAATATGTGCTGGAGCGTATAATTCTGTGTAATTAGTTGCGTTATAGTATTTTACAATAAATCCGTAATAAAAAAAAAGTATGATTTTTTGTATTCCGATTAGTAATATTCATCTCATATTAAAATATGATCTTATCCAAAAAATGCCAATATACAAATAGTAACAGAGGTTATTTAGATATTTTCTGTTTTATCCATTCGGAGATTCTGTAAATATAAGCTTTCAGTTACTCAAAACTACAAAAAGTAATAAAAAAAGCTTCCAATCGTTTCATATCAGGTAGCTTAGTAATGAAAATTTTCATTCAATAGAAATGTCTGTTTCCAAATGCACGAACGGGTCTGAATTTTTTTTATTGATAGAATAGTAGAAAATGAAAGATCGCACAAGTAGTTATATTAACAAGAATTTGAATCCCAAAAAGGGTAAAAAAATTAGTCATCAATTACAATCTTTTTTATTTATGTTATAACGGCATTAATGGAAAGAATTTCAAATACCGACTCTTTAAATCTCGGAACAATAATTTATATGATTTATATTGTTCAGAAATAGTTTCTGTATAGTATTTAGAAAATAAGGAATATGAATTGACAAAAAAAACTGATTCAACTGAATAATAAGCACACATAATTAGCCATGCATTTTAATGAAATCAGAAGTCGCCATTAAGAGAGATAAAATATATTAAGAAAAAAAGCGCGTTAGTTGAAAGGTATAAAATGGGGTCAGTGAGTCTGATTCATAAAATCTCCAAATCTATATCAACCGCTTATAACGATTTATATTCCGTCTTCCATTTTTTTAAAGCTCAATAGCCCGCTTTCTAGATCAAAGATGCTCTTCAAAAAAGGGTTGGTATTTACTTTTCAAATTTCTAAAGGAGTGCATGTTTTTTTTTCTCATTTAAGAGCCCTTTTTTCTGTCAAATTTGATTTTTCTATGGGGGCTTGGTGGGGCATTAGTAAATAAGTTTTTAAGCATATTCAATACTGACTTGCTGTGCTGTATATAGACTCACTCTTCTCGCTACTGTTATTTCTGTTATTTCAGCTGCTCCAGCTAACCCCGGAGCTTGTACGCATCTTAATATCACATCTACTATATTGGGGCAGATCAATTTTATTTATTGATGATCGACCCCCTACTTTTTTTTATAAAATTTTTTTATTAAAAACTTACTAAATTCATTATAATTATTACCGATTGGGCATTAGTCGCTGGCAAGACTCAAGCTGAAATTGAAGCATACGGTTAGCAATTATTATTTTACTTTCACCAATGGCCTTCCCTATGCGAGCTACCGTTCTGGGAAGATGATCATATTTTTATACTTCTTATTGATACATTTTCTGATTTTTTTCGATTACTAAGCCGAAACTTTGGGAAAGTTTGAAAAACTGCAATACATGAACACAGTCTTCGTTAGTCAGTCTCTCGCTAAGGATCCAAACTATTTCACTAGTCTAGTCCCAGGAGCAAACCCATCTATTGCATACATTGGTTGCGTCGACCCCAGAAATGCCATTGACATCTTTACTGAATCACGTACGTAAATTTTAAATTACATTTCCTATAGAATAGGAATTCAATATATTTATTATCTTTTCTTCTAATATGGGTGTGTTTGTTTTTTTCTCTTTTTTTCCCTAGAATTGGGAGATATCTATGAGCATAGGAGCATTGCTGGGTCTGTTGGTGTCAATGATACTAATGCTTTAGCTGCCATCCAATTCGCTGTAGAATTTTTGCAGGTAAAGGATATTGTTCTCAGTGGTCATACTTACTGCCTTGGAATCAAGGCTGTTATCGAATCATACGACCAATTGACCGGACCTTTGTCACCATGGCTTGCACCCATAAATGAGTTGTATGTTAACAACAAACAGACATTCGATACAATCACCGACCCGTACTTAAAAGCTCGTCTTCTTAACGAAATGAATGTCGAACGTCTCGTCAACCTTGTCAATGGATTGGATATTGTTACAAATGCCAGAAATAAGGGACAGACCATTAATGTCCACGGATGGCTTTTCCAAGTGGAGAATGGTAGCTTTATTAACTTGAACATCACCAAGTCCGCAAACTAGGTGCATTTGGCATCTTTTTATCGTTTGTGATGCATCCGTTTTTCAATCTTTTTGGAATTTATTTTTGTTTATTTTTTAAATCATTAATGAGAATAAACATCTATAAGAAATTAACATCTTCCACCTAAATTTATCCCCTTTCCATTGTATCCTTATATGTTTGGTACGTGTAATTAAGTGTGGGCGATTCGTGCTTCGTAAATAAATCTAGTGTCACCATATTTTCCTTTAATTATTATGCCCGATTTTACTCTTCTTAAAATCTCTATCAGTTGAATTAACAAGTAAATTACCATAATTTCGGTATATTAATAGATTTTTTTTCCATATTACGAACAAAGCTCTCTCTCCTTTAGATTTTTTTAATTGAATCAACTAATAAAATTGCAGAATCAAGTTATCAAAAAAAAATTTATTTCTATCCACATTTTCTCTCTCTCTCTCTCCTTTAGATTTTTTTATTTGAATTAGCCAATAAAATTTCTGAATTCCATTACCAAAAAAAAAGTTTATTTCTATTTCCATTTTTTATATTTAGACACTAAGCCAGCTGCTTAAAGCTGACCAGATAGTACCGGAGAGCTGTATATTGTATACAGGCTATCTGTACTTAGTGTTTATCAATAACTAAACGCTCTAATAAGAAAAAAAGAGCAGGAAAGCAAAAAAAAAAACGATTGAGATCTCAATTCCGATTTCAATCCTAAAACCAAAAAAAAAGTAAGAAAACACAGAAATCCCTTTTGATTTTTTATTTTAAGCTAACCAACCATGGAGGAGCCAAGACCCTATAAACGTACCAGACCATTATGGTCGAAGGTTGGTAAAGGGAAGGCCGCAAGAAAGTCCACCACGGGTCTTCAAAACCAAGTGGTGGTAAACTTCCCTGGGCCTCAGGACCGATATTCGGCTGACTCTCAAAATAAATCAAAAATTAATAATACCAAAAAAACTATAAAATACGAAACCCAAAAAAAAAAAACTACGATGTTAAGTGAAAGTTTAATAGACATATGCCTCTACTCAGAGGTCTCAGTCAAGCACATGCTCCATGAAGGTGATCAACGCTGCCTGAAAAAGTTTTGTATTGGAGGTTCAGATAGAAAAGTGGGG
>LSSL01004436.1:0-12837 GCA_001953115.1 Smittium mucronatum
TTTTTTCATTCCAATAAACCTTTTTTTCTGGACCTATGGGGTCATTTTTATAACCAATAAGCGGATTTCACTTATATGGGAGATTCCCATAGAGAGAATAAACTTTGCTATTAAATTTTTACTTTTTTCTAATTTGGAAAAATTGAAATAAGACCTGGTGTTAATTTATTCGGCAATTCAAACTATGAATTTTAGAGGCTAATTTTCTACTGGTAAAGCGTTGTAATTTATTAGAGCCAGCATGTTTTTCTATTTTTATTGGACTGGTTTTTTTTATAAATTCAAGTATAGCCAATAGTATTCACAGAAAAAAAAAGTCTGGTCTTCGAAAGAATCTCCCACATAGATAAATATCAGTCATTATTGGTTAAGGTTTAATTGTTCTTAGGTATTATTAGTTTTTTGCTTTTGGTTGGTATAAATAATTATTCAACCCATTAATAAACCCCTAAGAGTGAAATACCCTGCCGTGGTTTAGGGGCTTAATAGTGTGCTTTTCGAAGTACACTAGACTAAAATTTCACGCAGCGTTGTACTATTCTTGGTTGGGAGTAGTGGAGATAGCGCACAGCGATTCGGAGGACAGCGATTCCAGAGGAGGACCATCTAGAAACAGGAGGAACCGATCGTTTAGCACAGCTGAGACATAGTCTAGTGCACAAGTCCAGCGTTCGACAGTCAGACGGATCTCAGCGTCTAACAGCTATTTGTAGGAAAGCCATATCGATCAATCCCACGTTTGAGTGGGAGTCTAATTTCATTAATCCTGTTAGAAGTAGACTCTGGCTAGGAGCTCAGTAGCTTAAATGAACTATTGTTCATTGCAAAGAGCGTAATTCTTGACTGCATGTAACCTCCGTCATCCAGCCTACTTGGAGCAATGCCAGGGGGGTCTTTCGGTTGTTAGACTGAAACCTTTTCCCGTAGGTACGCAGCCGGTAGTCCGGCAGAGGAGCTTATTGTAGTTAGGATAATAGTCTTTTCTATACGTCTTTTTCTTTTTTTCAAATTTTTTTAGTATAATTTTTAATGACGTTATCTTACAATAAAATTCCGTGATACAAACCCATTAATAAAGCTTTTTAAATTTTGATAAAGAAAATAACCCCGCAGATCTAAAAAGAGGGTCTATTTCAATAAAAAAAAATGTCTAATGGGATGAAAAAAAAGGTCTATTGCTAAGAAAAACCCTGTAATAAATTGTCTTGCTCTCGGGAATCCATATTAAAGTCCCCGATGATAATCACCTAGTTTTCGAGGCTTAAATGATCTGGACACAAGGATGCCAACCATTAAATTGGATATTTCTAGCATGTTAATTTGACTTAAAAAAACACGAATTGGAGCATTGGCATCCATTTTGGCCGATTATTATACAGACTGACCATCTATTATTTAATCGATAACTATGAGGGGGAGAATATTTCACCATATCCCATTTCACGCCACATAAATTCTAAGCAATTAAAACAAAATTGTCTACTGGTAAATTATAGTGGTATAAACTAAAAAATTTAGTGGAAAAATACGTGCAAATGAATTATTACTTTTAAATGAAGAGTACGAAAAAATTAAAAGGGAGGGAATGTCCAAAAGGTATAAATTGATGTAAAGTTGGCAAAAAAAGATTCTCTAAATCAATATAGTACAAGAAAAAGATACTTATTTTCCATTGTACCAAGTATCAGATTGGTAGCGACCGACTTTTTTCATTTGGTTAAGAATCTCTTCGGGATCACTGGATTTATCTCCGTGGAGGGAAATGATGTCTTTCAATGCCTTAGCCACATCTACAGCCATTCTGCTACCATCACCACAGATATAGAAGTATCCACCCTGCTCGAAAAGCAATTTGTAGACGAGATCTCCATTTTCTATTACTCTATCTTGGACGTACACCTTTTTTCCGGGGATGTCTCTGGAAAATGCAGTAAATAATTTGGAGTCTGGATTATTATTGCCAAGAGTACTGAAGCAATCAGTTAATTCGTCTCCATAAATGAAATCGAGACGCTCATGGCGATTACCAAAGAATAAAACAGTAGCTCCCAAATCCTCAACTCCGGATATGACCATTTGAGCTCTTTCACGAACAAATCCTCTAAATGGAGCAAGACCAGTACCGGGACCGACCATAACAACTGGGATTCTGGGATCTTCTGGGAGTTTAAATGTGGATTTACGAATATAAATAGGGATCCTGAAATCGTTATTTTGGACAAGCTCTGTGGTCAACATCTTATGTCTTAAAGCATAAGGAGGATCAAATGGCTCAACCTTAGATGGGGCTCTACCATCAAGAGTACCATACTTTTGAATCTGAACATCCACGGCAGCAGCAATGAAGTTGGATGACACACCGTATCTATTTAGACCATTTACATTCTTATACTTCAACACAGCAACACTTGCGGACACTTTGTTGGGAGTTTCAAGACTTGATGATGATATAGAGTATTGTCTAGGAGATTGGCGAGGAAGCATACTTAAAAGAATATCGAATTTAAGCTTGAATCTTTCGTTTTCTGATACATTAGAATCGGCTTCAATAGAGACCAATTTCGTCAGAAGCTCTCCGGGAGAGGTCACGGGCTTTTTAATTTCTTCGGTGTAGAAGTCATTATCCTTAACCAATTTACTAAGATATTCGGTTCCAACCTGGGACTTGACATTAGGCATAAGTACATCCTTTATAGTATCCTGTGTTGTTGGAGTTGTAACATCCATGAAAAATGTAAGAACATTTTTATAGGTATTGAAGCTGTATGGAAGAGAGCCAGAGTTAGTAGAATCAGGGTTAGGAACAATATTAATAACCTGCTCAGGATCAACATCCATTAAAGCAAAGAGAGAATCAACATTGAGGTCGAAATTGAAAGGCCAAAGGTAAAGGTGGTCTCCTGTGGTGTAAGTTATAGAACTATCGCTGATATCGAATTCAATATGTACAATACTTTTTTCATTTTCAGGGCTTGACAGGTGTTTAGCGCTGATTACCATAGAGTTCCAAGGATTACTTATATCAACCTTTATCTGCTCTGGTGGAAGATCAGATTCGTTTTCAATGTTAGAATATCTGAACTTGACAAACTTCTTTTTATCATAAATTGGAGCGTTTTTGTTTATTTCAGTGATGATCCAATCAGCGACATAGGGAGCGCTAGAGCCTGAAGAGGGCTTCAAACCGATGTGATCAACTATTAATGGAACGACAGTATCCTTCCACTTAGCGAAATCGGCTCCAGTATCTTTGCTGCCATCTCCGAGACCGTGGGGACCCAATAGAGTGGCACCCAAACTAACAAGTCTTCTTGTAACGTGCTTTGAATGGGCATTAAAGTCGACATAAGAGGAATCTCCTAAACCGAATGAGGCAAAAGTCAAATTCTTCAGAGGCTTATCCTTATCATAAACATAGTCAGGAGATATCTCTTCTGATTCAGGGACCTGGAACTTTGGTGCCTCAAGAGAGGAATAGTCATCATTAGTAGGTGTATTCTCGGGGATCAACTTGTTGTACCAACTAATCATGTCGTCTGTGGGCTCACCATCACCAGTGGAAGATAGGAGGAACACTACAATTTTGCCTTCACCGATTCTGGAAAGAGATTCAACATCGAAATCCTGGGGATCAATAACCATGGGGTTGGCAGAGAAATCGCTTTGAAGTGATCTAGAAAGACGCTTCGCCAAATCCTCTGAGGTACCTGTTTGAGTACCATAAATTATAACTACATCCTTTGACTTGGCTTTCATTACATCAGGAATGCTTCTTTCTTCATTAACTACGAGGGCAGAATCTTGGTCTTCTTCACTGGACCCACTTCGGCTGTTTAAGGCCGAGTAAACATACTTACCCAGAACAAGTGCAGAAGCTCCAACCAATACTGATGTAGCCAAAGTAAGCTCACGCTTGTTGAGTTTGAGAAGGGAGGCACTTTTTTCAACTGATTTCATCTTATATAAAAATATGCTAGATCTAATAAAAAACAGTAATACAGATTTTTTTGAATTGGGATATCTGAAAGGGTGCTAGATCCTCTAGAATAATATTAACACAAACCTTATAAAGATGGTTTATTTACCAAAAGTGATTTTATAAAAGGATTCGAACTACGAATTGGCGATGAAAATGCTCCTGAATACCTAATGTTGAGAATTCGGGTTCAGATATAAAGAAAAAACTATATACGATTTAAAGCTATTATTTCGTAGCTTAGGGACAGGATAAGAAAAGATGAGGATAAAAATACTTACCTCAAACACGAACCTGCTAGAAAAATTCAAGTGGAATTTCATGCCTATATATTTAATTTGGAATATGAATAGCCGATGTACCTATTCATGTGTTAGTAGAGTACCTAGACACGGGCTTTCAGCTAGTTCGAGCACGGTTTTTGCGTTCTTTATCTAAACAGTCCAGATACTACAAAAACTAGACGATAGTACCAAATTTCACATTCAATGAAACCGAAATCCACCAATGGGAGGATTTCAAACGCCATCATGGGAAATTTTTTATTGGGGAGATTTATATACTATGACACTACATCACATTCATAATGAGCAAGACGCACAACAAATTCATGCACAAATTGTTTCGGCTTCGCATACTCGCCAAAAACTCCACTTACATACTTATTCGATCGATATTAAGAGTACAGACTCTAATCTACGAATAATTTATTCACGATCTTTTCTTTACAACATTCCGTTTATATTACATTTGATAGTAATTTTTATTTAATCGTATAGCGAGGTTTCCATTCATGGCCAAAAGATTTTTACCCAGAATTACGTTTTTATTTACAAAATCAGGTTCACAATTATAGACTAATAAAATTTTGTGAATCTGAACAAATTCATTCGTTTTATGGTAGAATATGTGATAGTGGGATGTTCCTGGGCTTTTAACTTTTCCTCCGAATACTAGAGGAATAATAAACACCGTTTTACGTGACGAGTTACATGTTTTCTCATGATTTTTATTTTCTTCATTATTTGATACCTAAGTTGATAAACAGTTTCTGGGAGACAGGATAACCCCTAATCTTTTCCGTGACCAAATTATTTCCATATTCCTGATTTAGTTTATTAACAATTTCAATTGGTCTGAATTTCAAATTTATCCAATAATTTATAAAATCAATTTTCGAATACTAGCATTGTTAGTTATGAAAGGCATTTTTGTACCATCGGTACTGAAAGGGTTAAACGCCCAGGGTGCATTATGCACACCCATTTGTTATGGAATAAATTACTTCATTTGTCATTAAATGGTAAGTAGATAATGGAATGTAAGTTTATCGTAGAATGATTTTAAGTAGCGTAATTATTGGCCATGAGTTATGGCGAGATTAAGCCATATGGTAATTAAAAGGGTAATAACGCAGCCCGAAATTAAATATATATGATTCAATGATTGAAAACATAATCTATAATGATGTAAAGTATTTTTACACAAAATTGCACTAATATGAGAGATTCTCAAAAGTGCAGTTACTTTGTTAACAAGTTTTTGATCCTTTCCTAATATGGAAATATGAGACTAAAAGTTATAAAATTATTGGACAATTCATAATTGAAACTACAGTAAGAAATTTCCTATTGGTAAATTTCAGAATACTTATCAGCTCTAATGTATTTTTACACTATTATTAGCTTTTTAATGTTTAATATCTATTTTATCCAATGGTTTCATAGTAAAAAAATTCTAGTCTTGAAAAGAATCTCCCAAATGGTGCAGGGACTATTGACCCACCTCACTTTTCATCCAGATCAACGAATTATTTTTCATAATTGAAATTCATTACGCGAATAGATATTGTTAATTTTTCCAAAAAACACACATTTATGTTCATTGATTATTATTCTGTTTTAAGTGGTGAAAAAGTAGGTGAAATATCCAATAGATAAAATGCAAATAGTCGATAGTTACATTACCATCCATGTACATCTTTTCATATGCATTATGGAAAAATTGAGACCAAGTCAAAAGTGAATTTTTTTGAAAATAGTCGAGCAAATGAAAACAAGAAAATGTATTCACTTTTCTCGAAATAGAACTAAAAAAGGTTAGAGATTATTAACCTACCAATTATTATCAGTATTTGATATTTTGGGAATTCTTTTATAGACCAGACTTTATTTAAATAAGTAAATCATTGGCTATAAACAATTTTATAATCACTAAACCAATTACATATAAAAGATCCTTCTCTAAAACATCTTGAACATTCTTCCAATAGAAGATTGCTTTTGCAACTCTAACTCCAGATTAACCAATTATTTTGTAAAAATAGTAGATAACTACTCCAAATTAGAAAAGAGAGATATTTTAATACAGATGTATCCGTTCTAAAAGAGGATATCCCATTTATTTTGGAGATCAAATAATTCTGATTTGCCTCTACAAATATGTGTGATAATTTGATTGAGAATCTGACAATTGAAATTCTAATAAACATGATAAGCAAATAAAAGTCTTGTCATTTATAGGAAATATTGGGTTAATTATTAAACGCAAAACGTTTTATTATTTTCAGAGACTATATCTTTTCACATGCCCTTTTATTTTTATAGGTCATTTTCCCAGTTTTCAAGCATATTAAATTATTTCACATAAAAAACTCATGATATTTTTAACTAAATCCAAGCACTTTTCTCGCTGATTATTTTTTATTTTTTTATTGAAATATTTATCAAAACTTTTAAAGATATCCTAAATAGAAGTATATATTATAATAACATAAGCATAAGCATAAAAAGATATATAAAAAAATAAGCAAACAGTCTATAGTTGTATACTAGATTAATTTATCTGCTTGCGGAAGATAAATTGTCTTAAAAATAATGTTAGAATTTATAATTTTGTAGATATATTTGGTACTTTGTTTCAATATAAGAATTTATTTAGTTTAAAAAGTAAACCAAGTCAAATAAAAGTATTGTAAAATGTTCTGTTTGTTAAACTATTATGAAAATGTTTCACATTCTATACCATTTCAAAAATGATGCCTGAATTAATTGAGAAGCTGAAAACGAAATGTATCAAGCACCAGAAATAATAATGAGTCCAGAACAAGAATATATCGAATTTCAAATACGCTTACAATTCCAGCTTCAAGTAAAAGCACAAATGCATCCCACATCCAATCATAGTCCTTAGCCCAAGACCAAGCTCAAGACCAGATTCAGAAACAATCCCAGAACCTAGTACCTCCATTAAGCCAGAACTAATTTCTACTAGCCCAGCCCAGCCCAATAGATAGTATCAAACTTCCAGAAAAAGAAAAATTTGACTGAAAAGTGTCATAATATACTACAATTTATTTCAGGTATGAAAATATTATTTTGGGGAAGCCCGGATACCTTTCCGGTGGACAAGAGAAAAATATTTTTCATCTGAAAACACCTTCTAGGAACTTCTTCAACCCGGTTCCGATCATTATTAGCATAAAATTCACATTGTCCGCTAGATTTTGAAATATTAATGAATGCGTTCAGAAAAAAATTCTCCGATCCCAGTCACAGTATCAAGGCCAGGGGCCAAATCAGAAACTGCAAAAAAGGTTCAAGAAGCGCATCCGCTTATGCAGAGAATTTATAGCCTTGGCCGTGAGAGTAGATTCTACAAGGTTTCACTAGTTGATCAATTCATCCACGGCCTTAACCAAAAAATTATGCAATATCTAATAATAATTGACATTACAGAAAGCCTTGAGGAAAACATCCAGATCTTGGTTAGGATAGAAAATCGTCTGTGCACCATAGATTTTATTTCCGATAATAAAAGTGAAGCACCAATTATAGACCCTTTTAGATCAAAAAAAAATCCCCCAGCAACAAATTCAAACTCACAGCACCAAGAATCAACTGTTTATACGGAAATAGATTCTATGACTTTCAGAACAAGGGGAACACTTTCTGAAAAAGAAAAAACAAGAAGGTATGAACTGAGTTTGTGCCTCTACTGCGGAGGCAGTGGGAATATATCATTATATTTCACCAAAAAAAAAATTCTGGGAAAATTCTACACTCAACAGTAAAACGACAGTTACCGTTGAGTGAATTTAATAATTTTAGACTATCAAATAATAATTTTAATAGTCGTTTCATATTTCCAATAAAATTATATTTTAAAACTACAAAATCTTTCGTACAAACAAACTGCTTAGTCGATTCCGGAGCAATCGAAAATTTTATAAATAAATTTTTTGCAGAAGTTCACCTTAAAACTCCATCAAATTCAAAATAAACAATTCATATAGAATCTATAGATGGTATTTCACTCACAAATTTACCCATAAACACAATATACGTGGATTTAAAAATGTTATTCAATGAAATACACAATGATAGCATAAAATTATATCCGATAAACTCTCCTAACACAGACATAATTTTAGGGTTACCATGGGTCACAAAAAAACCCCCAAAAATATACTGAATAAATAGAACATTCGAATTCAAAAAGGATAAAAAATCAGAAATAAATTCCATAATTGGAGCACTAAGTGAAGAAGCACAATCCTCAGGTAAAGAATCCACTAACACTGAACTGATCCTAGATTCTGAACCTGAAGCTTCAGATACAGTCCAATTATTTGACGCAACACCAATTTAACCGAAATAGCCCCATAAGAGTAAGCTGAAGACTAAAGCACATTGTCACCTAATATCAATGTAGAAAAATTAATGAGCAAAGAAATTAGTGTTAATACAAGAATATAATCGATCAAAGAAGCTTATTCATTATTCAAATTATCAGATGGTTTACAAAGCGAATATTCAGAATTTAACAAATTATTCAACAAAGAGGATGAAGAACTGAATCTTCACAAAGTTTATGATTTTCCAGTGGATTTAATAACAGAGCCGAAACCATCTTAGGGATATATTTATTCACTATCTCCTAATGAAACCTCACCGCAGAAGAAGTACATAGGCGATAATTTCAGAACTGGATTCATTAGACCTTCCAATTCTACTACAGGCTCACCTGTTATATTCACTAGCAAAAAAGATGGTGACCTGAGACTATGCGTCGATTATCGAAAACTCAAAGGAATAAAAATAAAAAACCCACACCCTCTACCTATAATCGAAGGTCAATTAGAAAGACTCAACCAAGAAAAAATATTCACAAAATTAAAAATTTGAGGTGCGTACAGCTTAATTCTTAAGAGCGGGTGACAAATAGAAGAAGGAGTTATGATGGTTTTACGGGCATTTTGAATACCAAGTGATGCTCTTCGGTCTCAAAAATGCACCATAAACATTTCCGCGTTTTATAAGCGATTTTTTCAGGAAGCATTGGATGATTAAGCCATTTCACAACTCGAAGGTATATTGATATACTCGAGTTCACTTGAAGAAAATATGCAAAATGTGAAATCTGTACTCAATCGTTTGAAACTAAACAAATTATACTGCAATTTATAAAAAAATAAATTTCCACGTAACTGACGTAAAATTTATAGGACATAAAGTATCTAGCTCAGGAGTGAAAACAGATCCAGAAAATATTAGGATCGTTTCATAACGGAAGAAACTTACTCCAATAAAAGTTATTCAAACGTTCCTATGATTTATAAATTATTACAGAAAGTTTATACCAGATCTGTCAAAAACTGCACTGCTGATCACCGAAATCACCAAAAAAAAATAACCCTTTCATCTGGGACGATAACTGCGATGCTTAATTACAATACCTAGTAGTATAACTATAAAATCAGCTATAATCAAATACCCTGACTCAAATAAGAAGTAAATAGTAGAAAACAATGTATCGGATTTTGTAATGGGTGTGGTACTCTCACAGAAAGATTCATTCGAATATCCCGATCCCATAGCATACCTTTCTAAGAAATTTGATCAATCAGAAATTAAATATGACGTATATGAAAAGGAGCTACTTACCGAAGTCACTGCACTCAAAGAATGGAAGCATTATTTGGAAGGAGCAGACCATGAATTCACAATACTAACGGACCACAGGAATCCAGAGCACTTTATGACTCAAAAAAATTGAATAGAAAACATGTAAGATGGTCAATATAATTCACAAGACATAATTTCAAAATCAAATATCGACCTGGTTTGCTCGGGTTTAATCCTGACGCATTATCCAGACGATCAGAATTCAAAGACAGAAAACCGTTTGAAAAAAATATACCAAAGCTCTGCCACTTCCTCAGTACGATAATTTCTTCAAGAATACCAATTGGAAGTCTCAAAAAAGAAACCGAACTGGATGCTTATGCAAAAGAATTACGAAAAAAGTCCACAACGGACACTAATAAGAGCGTATAACTGATTAACAATTTTAAAAGAAAATATATATGTCCCCGAAACTCCGAGAACAGAAGTAGTTAGAACTTTTCACGTCTCCCAATTTGCGGGGCACACTGATGTGGCAAAATATATCAACCTATTTCGTAGATAATATTGGTTCCCAAAAATTGGGAAGGTCATAGAAAGAACCATTAAATCCTAAACTGTCTGTAATAAGACTAAGTCCAGAAAAAACAAGAGACACGGCATTCTTCAGCCTCTTACGATATCCATGCAACCTTTGGAATCAATCAGCATGGATTTTATAGCGAAACAACCCAAGACAAAATAATTTACCAATATACTGTTAGTAGTAGATACATTTACCAAAAGTGGTGAATTTATCTCTCTGAAGAAATTGCCGAACTCCAGAAGAATCGTAGATCTGCTACTAAAAAACGTGGTTTTCTAATCTGGTTTACCTAGAGATATTATTTCGGACTGAGAAGCCCAGTTCAATTCCAATTTATATCTTATGATGATGAAGTTTTTCAGAATCAAAGTCGAAATGTCATCCAGTTTCCATCCGGAAACCGACAACCAAACGGAAAAGATAAATCAGATCGTGAATAAATACCTACTCTGTTATGTAAATTACCATCATTACAACTGGTAAGACCTAATAACACTTGGAGAGTTTGCATAAAACAATTAAAAACATTTCTCCGCCAGTTTTACTCCCTTCTAATCATTAATGGGCTACCGTACCGATTTTAAAACTTCCACTGTTTACTCTTCTTCCGTCCTCAAAGCTGAATCCAAAATATCCGAACTTCGAGAAACTCACTTAAGCCGAAAGAATAGCCTATCTCACGCCAATAACAACTATAAATACAGCGCTGACAAGAAAAGAGTCGAAAGCAATGTGTTTATGGGTGGTGATATGGTTTGGCTGAGCTCCAGGAATATCAAAACGCATCTCCAGAGCAAAAAGTTAGATCACCGATTCATGTTACCATTAAAAATTATATTAAAAATTAATGACTTTAATTATAAATTAGATCTTCCAACCAAAATGAGGATACAACCAGTATTCCATGTATCACTGTTAGAAAAATATCATCTAGACGCTATAGCTGATCGAATTTCAGACCCTGCACCTCTTTATAAAGCATTCTCAGAGGATTATCTAGTTTATAAGATCTTGGACTCCAGTCTTCACTACGGAAAACTACAATACCTGGTGCAGTATGAAGGCACCTCTTACTTCTACATATTTTGGATGCCAGCAAAAGAAAATAGTTAAACCGAAATAAAACCGGTATTCTACAAACAATATCCAGATAAAACAAGTATGAAATCTAGAATAAAACCTCAAAGAAGAAAATAAACTCAAATAAAAAAATCAGTACCTCCCGCACCGAAAAAAACCAGAGTAAACCCCTATTATCCAACTAAAGTTCAAATCATCCCCGCCCCAGGTGGTGGGGTCCTCCAAATCCACGTAAGTGGCGTAGGGAGGGAGGGAGGATGGCTCTCGGATTTCCCGCTAGCCAGATAATTTTTTAAATTTTCCAATGTCGGCCTATATAAATTCTCAGATCTAATTTCCACATCTTCGAAAGGGGAATATAGTGTCATAAAACACTGTAATAATTATCGATTTCTCCACTCAATTAAAAATTAACCCTATCGTCTCACCGCTTACATACCATTGGCCAATGATTACTCCTCCTCATTATTACTATGTTTAATAAATATATATATAAAGACAGCATAATCCTTACCATTATGGATTATGCTGTTCAAAAACAAGTTAAAAATCTAATCTAGTTTTTATTACATTTATTTTATATAAATTTTTATCTAAAAAAACTTATTATATTTAGATTTCAACGTCACTAATATCAACCATAACACTAAGCCCTAGTAATTCCCCTAAGAGTGAAATACCTTGCCGTGGTTTAGGGGCTTAATAGTGTACTTTTTCGAAGTACACTAGACTAAAATTTCACGCAGCGTTGTACTATTCTTGGTTGGGAGTAGTGGAGATAGCGCACAGTGATTCGGAGGACAGCGATTCCAGAGGAGGACCATCTCGAAACAGGAGGAACCGATCGTTTAGCACAGCTGAGACATAATCTAGTGCACAAGTCCAGCGTTCGACAGTCAGACGGATCTCAGCGTCGAAGAGCTGTTTATAGGAAAGCCATGTCGATCAATCCCACGTTTAGGTAGGAGCCTAATTTTATTAATCCTGTTAGAAGTAGGCTCTGACTAGGAACTCAGTAGCTTCAATAAACTGTTGTTCATTGACAAAGAGCTTAATTCATGACTGCACGTAACCTCAGTCATCCAGCCTACTTGAAGCAATGCCAGGGGGGGTCTTTCGGTTGGTAGATTGAACCCTTTTCCCGTAGGTACGCAGCCGGTAGTCCGGCAGAGGAGCTTATTGTAGTTAGGATAATAGTCTTTTCTATACGTCTTTTTCTTTTTTTCAAATTTTTTTAGTATAGTTTTTAATGACGTTATCTTACAATAAAATTCCGTGATAATAAAAAA
>LSSL01004439.1:0-10587 GCA_001953115.1 Smittium mucronatum
TCTAGCCATATAATTATTAAAAACCAAAACCAAAAAACGTAATATAGTATCAAAAAAACCTATAATTTTTAAAAAACTAAAAATTTCAATAGACTCTACATGTTTAATAAAATTATTAAAAATAGTTATTTTAATTTTTTAACACAAAAACTTTTATTTAAATAAGGAATTTTTTTTACTATATTGAATTAAAATTTTTGTAAAAATAAATTCAAATGTAAAAATTTAATTTGAGTATTATAATTTATATATGGATCATAACTATAATCTGTGGATATAAGATTCAATTTCATTATAATTTCAATTACAGATAAAAATAGGGTATTAAAACCTGTATTAATATATTTAAAAAAAACTGAAGGTACAGAATGATATCCATGGAATTTAAATTGACTAGAAATAATAACCAAAAAATGAAAATTAATCTTATACAAGATATTTTATCTTAGATCCCGTCACTAAGATAACCAAACATGTTTTAAAATTAAACTCATAAAGTTTTTCTTTAATTTCTAAGCTTATGTTTTCAGGAAACTCCAGAAAATTGTGACACCAGCTCCTGAATACTTCAAGGAAAAATAATTATACGGCTTTAATATTTTTCAATTTTCAAACTGTAAAAAGAAGAATAGTGTCTATATATATTGCTTAAAACTAAATTTTCTTAGTTGAAAGAATTGGATATTATATTGGATAAATTTCAAAAAAAATTGGATCGAAAAAGCTCTGATTATTACAGTGTGTATAAAATTTAAGTCAAAGTACTAAAAAATCCCCTAAAATATTTAAAATAATTATAAAAAGTAGGAATTTTAACAGGAAAACAAGTGATTCAAGTTAAAAAATCTTTACAAGCATTTAATAAACTAAGATGTAAGTTCAAGTATAAACATAAATTTTGAAAAATCGTTCTATGATAAACATAAATTTTAAGGACCTGATATCATCTAAAAGTTATGGGGTATAGCTTAAAACTGATTTTATAATATTGATTTATAGGATAATTAAATAGACTGAAATTTAATGAAAAATATCCAAGAAAAATGGGTAAAGTCATCTTTAAATCCTGGAGAGAATTCTTGGGTCTCCAAAAGGATTTGTGGATAATATAATTAATAGAAGTGCTATTAAATTAAAGGTATATTTTAAAAAAAAAAGTTTATCTCCTGAATCCGAGGAAATTTGGTCATGAATTTCATTGCTTATATAGAATAAAAAAAACAGAAATTATAAAAATGGAATTTATAAAAAAAAGGCTATGCAGAGAAAAATGAACTGAATTATTTAGCAACAGATTTTTATCTATATAAGATATGGTAATAATTTAATTTTCAAATAATAAATTTGGGATTATTAACTCTGTTTGAAATATAAAATATAAATTTCAACCAAGAATAATAAAAATTTCATTAAATTGCATTATTTATTCCTTATTAAACATCAAAATAAAAGTAAAATCATGGGCTGAAAAATTTATTTTAATTTTAGCATGACTTTTTAATAAATATTTATTTATTTATCCCATATTAATATCAATTTTTACATCAAAAAGCTCTTAAAACATGATGCTATCAAAAAATAATACCCAAAAAGATGCTTAATACATAAAAAATTGTAATAATTACTTTTTATAATATCGATTTTATCTTAATTGAGGACCAACAATTACAAAAACCTCCAAATAAAAAACCTGCTCAGATCTTTTAAAGAAAAAATATTCATTTTATGTGTTTCTAATTTTCGTTAAAAGTGATTTTTTATGTAAATACGTTAAAATATTCAAAAAATAGATATTTTGATTTAAGAAAAGTATTTTTTATATTAAAAAAATCTTCAACAAATGAAATCTGGTAGAATTAATTAATAACTTTCAATTTGGTTAATAATGTAAAAATCATTTAAATTTGGTTTATATTAATTAGTATCATTTTCAATTTTTTAATATAATGATTTTAACAGCACAATTGGTTTAATATTTAATTAAAGACATAAAACTTTGATATTTATTTGCTATTAAATCAGATACTTTTCTATGAATGATTGGAAGATATCAAATGGGTTTCAACTTTTAGTAATAAAAACACACCTAAACTTTTATCCAAATATAGGAGTTCATTTGGGGGTTAGATACTTTCATATGAAGACCTATCCATTTTTCTAATTTTGAAATAAGCCGCAGGAAAAATTGGTATAACTGTTAGATAATTCAAATTTGGGGTTTCAAAAAAAAATAGTAATATATTGGTGCTTATCAGTAATAGTTTATTTTATAATTTTATTTGACTGGTCATGATTTAATTTCATTTTAGCCAATATTTTAAATAATGAAAGAAAATCCGGTCTTAAAAATGATCCTCCTTATAATTTGTAATTTACTTTAAATATGAATCAAATCTGGAGGATATTTTGAAACTTTTAGGGCTAACAGTATGAAAATTGCCCTTGATATTTTTCAATATATAAAAAAAGTTGAATATACTCTATTTTTTTTCGATTCTATAATGCTTAATAGAAAATTTTTAGTAATTATTTATGAATTCAATGTATTTTTTTTTGTTGACCAGCTTAAAAATTGGTGTATAATGTTGTTTTTTTTGTTGACCGACTTAAAAATTGGTGTATAATGTTTTTTTTTACATTTTTACAAACTCAAATCGATATTTGATATATTAAAAATATAAATTCTCAAGATAAATTTTTACCATTACCACGTTAATTGTATAGTTTTTTTTTCGATAAAATTTCATTATTATATAATGAATTTCTGAAATAATTAAATAAACATCTTCTCATTGCTTTTTATTTATTCCAAAATATATCGAGATAAATATAATCAAGTCTTATGAAAATATGAAAAATTAATTTTCTTTTTAAAATAATAGATATTTTATTGAATAAAATATTAAATATAGATACAAATATTAGTAATACGGCTAATTTTTGGACTCTTTGATATTTGAAAATATTTTACAAACTATCTTTTATTTATTTGGGCAGAATTCTTAATTTTACTAATTTTTTATAAAATATAATTGATTTCTAATAAAATGAGGGCAATTTATTTATAAACCCAAAAATTAAAGAACCAGCCAAGCTATTACAAAATAAGTTTATTTTTATTTTTCTTAATTATAATATTAGGGATTTCAACTTTTTATATAAATATCAGACCAATAAATTTAATGATTTTAGGATTTTTTATTATAGAATCTGAAATAAAATTATTAGTATTAAATCATTAAATATCTCCATTAAAAAAATCATATTTATAATTAGAAATTCAGGGTTGTATATTTTTTAGTTGGAGGGGCTGGGGTAGGGGGGATAAAGTTATAATTACACAATTACAATAAAATCTCTAATTTTTAAATAAAAACAAAGTTTATTTGATGCGGACTGCCTACCTTTATCGCTAGTTCTTTATTCAATCTGTGCAATATTTGTAAAATATTGATTTTCCTGATGGCAAGTTTGATGTTTGAAAGAATAAACTTTATTAAGAATGTTTTATATTCATACTTTTTGCAATTGAAATATTTGTGGATTTTAAAATATCCCTTTTCAAATTTATTGATTATAGGATTAGCGAACTTAATAAAAGAATATGAATTTTGGTAAGATGTTTTAGATTGTCAAATTTTATTTTATTTCCTGAAAATGACTAGGTGTGATTTTTTGGAAAAAAAATTTTTCACATTTTTTTCCGCTTTTTTTTTTAAATCCAATAAAAGTCCAACAAGAGCATTTTTTATATATTATTTTATATTATTTTATATTATTTTATATTATTTATAAATTATTTTTCCACTTTATTGTATAAAAAGTGAAAAAATAAATTCTGCGTAAAAAAATAAATAATTTAAACTAAATACTTCTAGCTGTTCAAAATATAGATAAAATTCTGCAAAAAAAAAAAAAAATGAATAAAAGTTTTTTGAGATCTAAATTATTATTTTTGGCATATTAATCCTTTAAAAAATAAAAATAGAATAATTATGCTTGCTTTTAAAAAATTTATTTTAAAAGAGTTATTTATAAAATTTTATCAATTCAATATATTTTTACATCTCTCCGGCTAATTAACTACAAGAAAACTATAAAATTATTGTTAAAACCCGTCTTTTCAATATAAAAACTAAAATATAAGTCAATTTTAAATTTAATAAACCTATTTTTCTTTTGAGATATATTTTTTGAGAACAATCTCGATTCTGGTTAATATAAAAAGAAATATTTATAAGTACAATATTTCATATTGAAAAAATATTTCCATAATAATAATATATTCAAATTATGTAGTAATATCCAATGTTGTTGATTTGATTTGGTGTTTCTATCAGGAGGATATTATAATATATCAGCTTTGAAAAAGAGAGCAATAAGTAAACAAGGAGCATTATTATTTAAATAATGTGTTATATATTTAAATCTTGATGACCGATTTACACAATTATATTAATAATAAAAACAAAAGTCTAGTATTTTTTCAATTTTTTTAGTTAAAAGACATAATAAAATTCTGGTTACATAATTTTTTTAGTTAAAAGACATAATAAAATTCTGGATATATAATTTTTTATATTTTGGTGAACATAAATTTCTATAAATCGGACTTATGACTTGAACCTAGATACATATGGGACATGAAATATAGTTTAAAAATCTTTTAAAAAAGATAAATACATATATATTCACATTTAACCCAAATAAGAATAAAATATTTATTAAAAAAGATAAATTTAAATTTGCATTTGGTAAAAAATTCAGCACGAATTTTCACAGAGGAATTTTGTTTGTACTAAACCTATGATATGGTCGGGCTTTTTTTTTTTTTCCTTTCCGTTCCGTCCTGCATAATGCACAATGTTTTTTTTTTTTTTGAGTCTTGCAGAAAGGTGTTTCCCTCTTGGAAGCTTGATGTATTCAAGAACATGAGACTTTTATATTTTTTTCTCTTGTACTGTTCTAAATGATTTCAATTGGCTATATTGATGCTAATTTATCTAAAAAAAAAATATTTCAATTAAACCATGTCTGAAATTTTTCATTTCGATTTTTCTGATGTTTTCCAGCTTTTCGGTATATATTTAGTGTATTTTGGGTATAAGATAAGTGATTTTACGATTTATATATTGAAAATAAAAAAATATATATACCGCCATTTATGATTTTTGTTTGAATTGTTTTGCCAACCAAATAGATTTACTTTTTGTAGTCTAAACATATATGAGGCATCAGCAACCTCTGTAAAGTTCCAATAACCTGGGTAGTTTAGAATATATTTTGGATTTCAGCACTGCAGTATTTCAAAATCACATGCACGGATTTAAACTCCATCCGTTTTTTTCATTGGATAATCTCCCTGTCTACTCGTACAATCCAGGCCCAATTTCCATTTAATTTGATAAAAATGAGGGGGGGTTGGGAATATTTTTTAGTGATATTTTTGACTATTTTGCAAAAGAAAAAAAAATCTAAACAGGGACAGATTTAATTGTTTTTTTTTGCAATAATTTGATTTCAAATCCGAAATAAGCTTGCATATAACTTTAAATTCCATGTCCTTTAAAATGATTATAATCGATTGTTCGACAAATAAACTTTTATATTCTAACAGTACTCTGAATGATCAATAAAAACGCATATTTTGACCTTCTTTTTTGCAAGTTTCAATGGAAACTATTGCTTTATAGAGCCTTTTTTTTTTTAAAAAAAAAAAATTTATTGATCAATAAGAATTATTTTATATGGATGGATTCTATTTTATTTTAGTTAATAAATTTTCCGCATCATGGTTTATAAAGCATTTAATTGCAAATAAGCTCTGCTATTTTAATTAAAATTTTGAGAATCGTGCGAAAATTAAAACTTTGATAAAATAAACAACCTTTTAATTATTTTTAAAGGTTTGAAATAAAACAGTCGTGTACTTTATGGCCTGAATTCCATAAATTGTTGCAAGACAGAGACTTTTTAATACCAATTAGTATATTTATTTATTTTTGTGGTTTATTTTGGGCATGACTATTTGAATGCAAATGTATTCATCTGCCACAAATAAGTTGAAAATTTTGTAGGGGGAAATACTTTTTATATTTAATATTTAATCTGGTATGTTGTGGGGTACTGATAAAAGGGTCTAAATTCCTCCATAAATCAGTATTGGGGGTTTTTTTCCCTCCAAGATACAATATACATAACACAAGTTATACAGGAATAAATACTGTATTATGAAATAAACAGAGAGATAGATGCATTAATGCCTCCAAACAAACAATAAATGTAATTTTGAATGAGTTTGGTAGAAGGAATAGATATTTTGGATAAATAATTAGTATATAAAATTGATGATTATATAGATATATCTTGGAAATAATCATTTTAACTTGATGATAAAGTTTTATTAACCGAGGAGGAAAAATAGCAGTAAATCAGTGAAGCAAGAGTTGATATCTATAGATAATCCTCTTGGTAAACAAAAAAAAAAAGTGAAACTCAATACGGGGTTGAAAATAAATGGAGGGAATAATATAAAAATTAAAAAAAAGAAATAACAACAATAAAAAATCGCAAAGATGAAAAATATTGAAATGAGCGAATATTAAATTATTTTCGATAAAAAAAGTAAAATTTTATGGATAGAAATGCTGATTTTTTTTGGTTATAAATAAAAAAGGTTTCGGATATAATTCATTGTATAGCTTTACAGCAACATCAAAGGTAAAAAATTAAAAACAAAAACAAAAGCAGTACGTTTTTAGATGATCAAGTGCTTAACTCTGGACTGTAGCTATGGAATGGATCTTTGAATCAATACATTGAACTATAATACCAAATTGTAAAAATAAATAAATTGATCCGGTCGAAAATTTCAATTTTTGGACGGTAAGTGAATTCTTTTCAGGATGTACTATTTTATTTTCCTCGCTTTGTTTATAGATTTATTTGTTTTTTCAGATATTGTATTAATAATTATATACTGGATTAAAATTTTTTAAATATAAAGACAGTTTTCCTTTTTGATTTATTTTTTTGCTCCATCATATTTCACGGATTTAATACCAGACAACATTATTCGTGATTTCCATTTTGGCTGGAAACAACATTTAGTAAATGGTTTATTAAAACAAAGGAATTTAGTTTGGGTATTGGATTTTAGCTCTAATGCAGAAGTGGGTCATTATGTGCATTTTTTAGGCGTTGCGTGTGACAAGAAGGCGAAGGATGCTTTTTTTTTTATGTAGACTGAAAATGAAATCAGCAGAGGAATAGAAGGAAGAGTTCAGCAGAGGAATAGAAGGGCGAGTTCAGCAGAGGAATATAAGGACAGGTTCAGCAATCCAATGAAATAAAGGCGTTGTGGATTTCGATGAGATCCAAATTGATGAAATAAACATAAAGGAATTAAACTAAGCTGATCGGAATAGACTTTAATAGGGCTGAAAATAAGACATTTTTTGGGAAAATAAAAGAGTTTAGATGATTAAGAAGCCAATTATAGCTGATTTGTGCTTTTTTCTCCAGAGCATTTGAAGCTTAATCCCCCTTTAAAGCCCTTTCTTCTTCCTATACTCTTTTTTTTTTTTTTTTTTATAGTTGGGGAAGGTCAAGGGTTTTGAATGCGAGGAAAAGTGTGAATCTTGTAAAAGGGATTATATAAACATTAAGTCTTTTTTTTTATTATTTTTATTTTTCTCTTTAAAAGTTATGGGGATCGTTGAGATTCTGGGTACTAGAGTTCCGTTCCGGAAGGCTCTTAAAGTAGGCGGTAACATGTACGAGTCGCTGGTGTACCCCTGCTCTAGCCCACCTAAATATGTGTTGCTGATGGTTCCAGGTACTTTCTTATTTCCATTTTCACCCATTTTTCGGGCTTTTTATTGCTGATTATTTGTTTATATTTTATGTGGATAATGGAGGCTTTTGAATCAACCCCTTTTTTATTCCTTTCTTTCTTGTAGGTAATCCGGGGCTTATTAGCTTCTATCGGGAATTCCTCATGGATTTGCATGAGAGGAATAAAGACCGGATGGCGATCGTTGGAGGTAATTAATCCCCCTTTTTTTTTTTTTAAAAAAAAAAAAAGTTTCTCGAAAAAGTATATATTCAAGATTGCGAGCACGCAAATAAACGATATATTTTAGTTTTTTTCTTTTGCATTTAAAACTTTGCTTTTGCCGAATTCAGAAAATATGTTTAGTTTGATTTTATTTCTATTTTTACTTGTAAATGTGGATAGTTTCCTTGCAGGGCCATTCAATTTACGAGGACGAATTGGGCCAGCTGGTTGAACCCGACCGAATGTACAGTCTACAGAATCAGATTAACCACATTAAGGATCTGTTTAAACATATTGTTAGCGAGTACCAACAAAGCTCTGTACCCGATCCGCCAAAGTTTCTTCTTTGTGGCCACAGCGTTGGATCCTATATCTGCGAGCAGGTAAATTCTCTCCGCTCCACCACATCCTATCCTATATTTTTTAATAGTCTTTTGGATTTAGTAACAAAAATAAGAATTTTAATTTTTTGTATGAAAAGGTATTCAAGTCATCGCGGGAGTCGGTGTACAGAGTGATTTACTTGTTTCCAACAGTGATGGATATTGCCAAGACTCCAAACGGAGCTGATCTCAAGCTCTTGTTCAATCCCGTTTCGATTTCGCTCGTTAGCAACATGGTTGGTTTTTTGCGGTACCTCTTCGGCCCCGCTTCTTTAAAGTACTTGATAAGTCTAAGGGAATCGAACATGCCTACCCATTTAGGCAACATGTTTGCGTACAAGAGCTTGTCTCGCTCGACTGTATCCAATTTCTTGAATATGGCAAAACAGGAAATGCACACTATTACTGCTCTAGACTCTTCTTTTTACCAAGAATTCGGCCACTTGTTCTTCATGTACTATGGAACTAGTGACAGATGGGTTCCCCTTGATCAGTATGAGAGCATGAAACAGATCAATACTAGAGGTAACTTTTCTTTTTACTATTTCCAAATCACAATTAAATTGTTATTGCTGTATTATTAGGAACAGTAACATTATGCAATAACAATATTCCGCACAGTTTTGTTTTGAGTAAGTTTGTTGTTTACAAGAATTTTTTTTTTTTTTTGAAAAAAATACTAGTTTTACAAGTTATAAAATAAATGTATTTTAAATTTGTCTAGACGATTCAGCCCAAACAGCAGAAATCGTCGATTCGTACATCAAGTCACTATAGATACCTATCATTTCGTCCCACCCTTCCCTTCTTCTCTTTGATTCCTCAACTTATTTCCGCTTGATTTCATGGCAAGGCAGTTCTGAAAACAGTTTGTATTTAGGGTTAGCCAAAAGTCGGCGTGAGTTCCCGCACCTCAAGCAACTAATTTCAGTAAATTCGCCGTACCCAACATCTAGAATTTTTTTTTTTTAAAAAAAATAGATGGCTATTAAATATACTTTTTTGAAACAAAAAAAGAAAATGAGGGGGGGGGGGTTTATACTTTTTATTCTTGTTTTGCTCGAGATGTACGGCAATAGGGGCGCCTGGCACGTTTTGCAAATCGATCGCTTGATTGAGGGATCGAGTCTAAGAACAGACTTTTTGCTAATATCAAGCATCGTCTTGTTGTAGAAACGAGCAAGCGGGACCAGGTCGCTCTCTTTGAGCCGGGACGAGCGTCGAATAGCTCGCTTTGCCTTACTGGCAACTGGTTCAAGTCCGCAACTAGTATTTGGAATTTCGGGTTTGGAATTCGTAGGTGTGGAATTGGGAGGTTGGGTATGGGTGGGAGCGGCTGGAGTTTGGGCAAGGAGGATGGATGCCTGGTACAGAAAGTTCATTCTTTCGTACAGTTCGCGGTTGACCAGGGAATCGGAACCTTTATCCTTCTTGCCCATCCTTTCTCTTGTTTTTGTATTTTGCTGCTAGAGGTGGGATTAGGGGAGCTGGTTTTTTGGTGTTTTCCAGCCAAGAAGCAGAATCGCATTACAGTTTATATAAGTCCTTTTGGGGAGAAGAGTGACTGGAGCGACTGGAGTGACTGGAGAGGGAATGGGCAGGAACGATCGACCCCAGATCCAGCTGCAATTGGGCTGGTGTTGTGAGGACCAATTGAGTGCATTTGGCCTATTTGTATCCAATAAACAGTGCTCAAACGCGCCTTTCTAAGAATCGGAAAAAATTACTGAAAAAAAAAAAAAAATTTTAAAACTAAAGCAGACAGAAATTAAATGAACAGACATTCAAGTTTCTTGTAGCTGAGCCACTAAATAAAACCTCATTAAATCGTATGTATGGTTTAGTGTTTGGGTAATTCGGAAAACTAGCAAAAGAAAAATTTAAACAAGAAACTTTTTTACCTCAAAAGTACGCAACGATATCCCAACCATTATTATTTATTTTTTTTCCAGGTCCATCTCAACTTTTGCACGAAATCAAATAGTAGCCGATCCGCAGTCTTTTTTTTTTTCTTTTTTCTTTTTTACAAGTGGAAAAAGAGGGGGGGTGGAGAGAAAAAATGGAATTGTCGCTGAACAACAATGTGTTCTTGCTAGAGTCAATAAAGAAAGGGTTCCGGGTCGATGGCCGGGGCATCTACGATCA
>LSSL01004442.1:0-14681 GCA_001953115.1 Smittium mucronatum
CCCCCCCCCCCCCAATTTATATATTTACAAATGTATGACTATTTTTGCAAATCTACAGCTAAAAAGAGCATCAACATCCACCGTGTTGGGTTTCTAGATAAGATTAGAAGGACTTATCCAAAAGAACCGGAATGAATTAGTTTTGACTTATATTAGTAAGAATAATGGCATATAAAATGCTCCATGAAGTACAAATATGGAAAAAGAAAAGGGTTTCATTTAATTTAATAAAAAGACTTGTACATCATTTGCCCTCTATCCAAATAAACCAACTCTCCACGAACCACATCTAACCTAAGAATTGAGGCTCAGAAAGAAGTAGTAATGGTCAAAATTCTCAAATTTCCAAGCTAATAAAATTTCATAAAGCACGTTATGAGGATGAAGGAGGTGGTGGTGGTGGCGGCATCATTTGTTGAGGCGAAGGAGCAGTTAGTCTAGAAATACCAATTCCGACACCTTCAATAAGAGCAAGCAGTACTCCACCAAAGACTGCCGACACAGATGCTGTCTTCCATCCACCACGCGATGCCAACATTCCTCCTGTCAAGGCACCTGCTGCTATCGAGTTCCATGGATCTTCCTTTTGTCTTAGCCCTTTCATTGCACAGTCAAACGTTGAAAACATACCACCCCAGATTCCAAAATTTCCGCCAAGTACTGGTCCTCTCGTCCGCATAGCTGTCACTGCTCCTCTAAATTTCTCACCCTATTTTCAAAAAATTAAACAAGTTAGATTTGTTATTTCTATTGCAAAGATAAAAAATAACGGTTTGAATTGTGATGTAAGAAATCTTACTTGTGGTGAATTCCTGCTTCCTTTAATAAAGTTCCATATACCTCCACCAATAGCACCCATACAAAAGGCACCACCAGCATCATTCAATATTACCCATGGGCTAGTAAATTTAAATACCCGTCGTTAAAAGGATTTTGAAGAACATGGAAATAAATTAAATGAAATTTGTAATGAAATAAAGACTAGTTTATAAAGTTTTTATTTTAAATTAGGGAAGTAATCAAGTAAAGATAAATTCTTACCATGGATCTCGTGAAGTATCTGAGCCCCTCATTTATGCTTTAATATATTTTTTTAAATTAATTTAGAAAGATAACTCTTGAATTCCCTCCTAGTGCCGTTTCTACTACTCTCCTTCTTTCTTTACAGAAAAAAAGTATTTAGTCGAGTCGAAGTGATTTTTTCTGTTGGAAGAAGCTAAAAAGTTAATCGCCTCTTTATTATTTTTGCCTAGAACCCACAAGCCAGCAACGAATAATCCTGCAAAAAAATCAAAAAAAACAATTGAGACAATCCCGCCAATTCGCTGCAAAAGCTATCCACTTTTTTTTTTTTTTTTTTTTAAAAAAAGCTAAATTTGAAGGCAAATTAAAAATAAATAAAAAGTCTTGATTTAATTCCTATTTGATCTGTGATTTTATTCGCGCAAACCACATTTAATGATTTTCATTCAAAACTGAATCGAGTTTTAATCAACCAATTGATCATCCAGAAAATGACACCTTATAAATCACCATAAACTATAATTTCAGAGCTACTGGTATACATCCAATAGACATACTGGGCATTTCGCATATGTTTTGGCCAATGAGTGGCAAATTTTAAAAAAGAAATTTTACTGCAGCATAGTTTAGCAAAATTCTTTGTATTAATTTGTTGACATCGTTTTAATCGTGTAAAGCGATAAGCTGAAAGGTGTACGAAATGTCAGTGATCGAATAATCATGGTCCCTAAATCCAAATAGCCAAGTATTATGCTGAGAAAAAAGCTTCACTAAAAGTGAAGGCAAGTGTTTATACGCATCTTTTTATCTTTTCACTAGAGTTCCATTGGGAAATAAAACTACAGAAAATTCAGCTAATTCGTTATTTCCGGCAAGAATGGATTCCCATCAATCAAAATGAGTCTATATCAACTAAAGAGAATCTATGACTACAGGTACTCTCTGATATTGATGGTTTTGCTTTTTTTTTTTTAGTGAGCTTGAAGGTTTTGGGAATGGGAGGTGCTTACCATCCCCTATACTTTACGCAAATTCTTAGTATTCACCAAAGCATTTATCCAACAATAATCTTTATGAAGGACACTTTTTAATTCAAAAATAGTGTCCATTGGCTGAGCTTTATTTTTCAGCCATATTGACTATGGGATCCCTTAACTCTTTCAGGGTCGATGGCACGAAAAATGGCTTCCGTTTTTAGGTTAATATCATCATTAGATTAATTATACTCGTATATTATTGGATAATAAAAAAGTTGGATCAATCAAAGTTGTTAATCTTCGCAAGTAGATGTGAGGCACAGATTTGGATCCAGAAAAGGTTAAAAGCGAAATACCTTGCCGTGATTTAGTGGCTTCAGTAGTGAACTAATAAAGGCGCGCTATTCTAAAGTCTCAAAGAGCTGCAAGTATTCCTGGTTGGAAATAGTGGGATAAGTGCAGGAGATTATAAGGGCATATATATCAGAAAAGAGCCGTATCTAAATATGAAGATCCTAGCCGTTAAGGTCAGCCCATGACTTTTTCTGTGCGCAAATCCGGCGTTCATCAGTCTGGCGGGTCTCAGCGCCTAAAATTCGTTTTTAAGCAAACCAAGTCGGCCAATCATACGCCTGGGTAGGAGGATCTTTTTACTAATGATGCTAAAATTAGTTCTTAAACCAGGGTATCGGTTGTCTCAACGAGATTAAGCTCTCTGCATCTTAGTATCAGCCATGTACTTGAAACAATGCCTCAGCGTGTCTTTCTGTTAGTAGATCACATCCTTTGTCTGTAGGTATATAGTCTGTAGTCCATAGTAGGAGCTTATTTTAATTGAGATAACAGCATTTTCTGCGCAAAACCTTATTTCTTTTTTGATATCTTTTTGGTATAGATTTTAATGGCCATATCTTATAAAAAATTCCATAATCATAAAAAAAAGATTTTAAATATCAACGTCTTTTTTATTTTTTAATTGCAATATATTTTCTTCATATAGAGATATCATCATTAAATACCATTTACATTATCTGAGGTTTATTTAAAACAATTGATTCTGGTCAAATTATTCTAACAATACCATTTAATCCCATTTTATTAATTATGGGATTTTGTTGCAAAATAATTGTGTAATAAGCTGCAAAAATCAAAGAAAAAAAGGCGAAATTCGTGTAGAAGAGCCAACTGTCCAAACTAAAGCAAGCCTTTTATGCGGATTAGATGGTTCCGTGCCTATGGGAATAGGGTAAAATCTACAATCAAAAAAACCATCCCTGTCAATTTCTTTACTTAATTAGGACGATTGAGAGTAAAATTAGTCGTGAATTAAGCTCACGGAGCAAAAGTGTTGAATTTTTTTTTTTAAAAAAGATTAAGCCTATCGACATTTTCGTCCAGATTCAGTTCGAAGTTTTGAGCTGAATCTATGTTGAGACTTTAATTTATTGTGATCGACAGTTCCAAGTTTAAACTTCTTTACCCCCTCATTTGGGAATAATGTAGAGAAAAAACCTGGGGTTTTGCTCATCATTTCTAAAGAATTTGCTAGGTCGGTGTTTATTGTCCCGAATTTTAACTGATTTGAGGTTATTTCTGGCACTACTGAATTTTTCGGTGCCAAGCCAACAAAGCTGAATTTTATCTCGGAGATTTTAATCTTGGGTTCGTTTTTTTTAATCTCTGGACAATGTTATTTCAAGTGACCGAGAGTTTTGCAGTAACTACAGACATCCTTACAACCTCTAAAAGAATTATAAATTTACCATTCTCATATTCTAGGAAATTCAGAAATTCGACTTTACTCGATCTTTTTTTAACGAACAGCTTCATCCTATACGAAAAAAACTCATCAGTATATTTTTTTCTCTAAGCGCTTATGTCCAGTATTGTCACAAGAGGCTCGATTTGTTCTTTTATAAAGTTAAACATTGATATAACTCTAACATTTTTGAAATTTGAGATGCTGATAAAAATAATGTCGTCTTCAAAATTAACCGTTTGATGTAGCTACATAGAATTATGATTATACTCCAATTTTGCTAAAATTAATATGTTTGCGTCTTCAATTTAATCTAGAATAAAGTATGTTATTTTGTTTTTGAAATCATCCCGTTTAAAATGGGGAGTTTTATTAAATACGTGTGATATTGGTTTCATGCCCTTTTTGTGTTCGCCTTGGAATTGAGCCCAGCCACAACCTATTTTGAGGCCAAAACCGTTTATACTGAACTTCTTGAGGCGATTTTTTCCCCTCCATAGATCAAGTGTTTTAGAGAGACTTCTCTGTACTGACTCATATCTACTGGTGGATTTAATTCGCCCTTTTTTCGGGGTTCAATTTCTCTTGATTTTTTCTTGAAGTTGGAGGTCCTATATTTTTCTGACTATTTCCCCGAGGGGAACCAAACTTTTGATTAGTTCACATTGAGGCTGTAGAAGCTTATTCACTATTGCCCTTAGCGATTTCACCTTTAACTAACTGGAGTGGTTTTTTTCGTACGATGAATTAATTAAAAATGGCTCTAGTATTCAATGAATTATAACTTAAAAAAGGCTTCAAGAACTTGACCGTTTTAATTAGCTTTATCCGACTCGACTCTAATTTTTTTTCTTCATGGTATCCCAATTTACTGCACCATTTGATACGCTACAAACGAGGGTATTGGTTATTTCGGGTCTCTTGAGTCACTAATATTAGAAATTTAAGGGGGTTTGAAAATGGGAAATCCAATTGAAAATTCTAACTTTTTTAAGTTTTCTAAATTTGGGTTTTAGTGCCTGATTAGGGTCTTTCAACCAACGATCAGCAACAATTGGAATATGTAATAAAATCCCTTATTCAGTTCCAGATCTCCTAATTAGGGCTTTGGCATTAATATTGAAAAGAAATCTCTCATTTTCGCCTTTTACTTTTTATAACAGAAAAAATAGAGAGTTTATCGTGACAAGGATTTAATGAAGAGATAAGAAATAAACGTCCAGCAATTTCCTAAAAAATCTGCTGATTTCTGGAAAATTATGGCAATTAATTTAAACATCTGCCAAATCGGAAATCTCACTATTAATAATCTGGGAATGTCAACAAAGTTGGCGCTAATCTGTCGATAGAATCCGTATTAATGGATAGAAACCGGAAAATTCCACAGAATCTGGAAGTTTTCAACAATTTATATCTTCGCCTGTCATCTTTGACCGCAAATTCCCATAAAATCACACAAAAAATTATTCGAGTAAATTTTTATCGTCATTATATAAGATTATGGCCGTAAAGCTTTGCATCAAATTGGGATTATATTTGTACTCATCAAAATTCAGAAATAGTTCGACTTTTTTTAATTTAATTTTAATGCAATATTATGAGCATATCGTTCAAATTTATAAAACTGGCTGCAAAGCCTTATTTAAAAGCCAAGAGGGTGGAGTCACTTTAATATTGGTCATTGTGATTAATTGAAACTTTATAAATCGTTCAAAGGACAGCTTTATTGTGACAAAAGCTGAAATCTATGAGCGTATTATTTTATGGAAGATAATTAAACCCAAACTGAAAGATAATTTCAAAAATATTTAAAAATATATATAAAAAAAGATAACTAAATTTTCCAATAAATATTTGGCTGGTATTGTTTAAATGATTATCGAAAAATAAACTTTTTCGTATAAGGTTTGATAAAAAGATTAAGGGAATACACATATTTTTTAGGAGATGAAGGTGATCAAATTTAACACTTATGTTTTCATTCATTTAAGGTAAATTAATATTTATAATTTATAAATAAAAATCCAACAACAGATTCGTAATATTTTTTTCAATTTTATTTTATAGAAAAAGAGTGTGAGTTAGTTAAATAAACGGTTTTTTAATATAATTTTTTTTATCCTTTTTCTAAATGGAAAGGCGCGGGATACACAAAAAAAGGTGTTTAATGCCTCTCTTGTTCGTAAATAAATCGGTTAGTTTTCTATTTCTTATTAATAACTTTAAATATAAAATTTTATCAATGGAATTTTACTTTACTCATTCTTTCATTAAAGTCTTTCATTTAATGGATCTATAAAATTAACATCTTGTAAGATTTAAATTTATTTTTTAAGGATATTTTTAATAATTAAATGCGACTAGGCGGAATTTTTAGTATTTTATTTAGATAAATCCATATATTATTCTAATAAAAAGCCCATCCAAAAGTTTCACACCTATATCTTTTTAAAATTATGATTGTTTGGTATAAAAATACACATCCTTATGACCAATGATACAAATTGATAATCCACGAGCAATCTATTTACTATATGGAGGATTCTTTGATGAAACGGACACTTTACTTATACCTATTTTTTATCTCCTTTTTCTGATTCATTAAATTAAATAAAGAAGCACCTGATATTAGGGTAAGTACCAGCAAAAATACTTTTGGATTATATTTTTTAAGCTATTTTTCAAAATATTGAACTAGTAAAATATACCATAAAAAAATCTGAATGAAATTTTTTAAAACAGGCGTCTTGTATGAATAACACTTTCCCATATTTGAGACTGAATTTTAACAGATAAAAAAAAATCCAATGGAAAATTTCGATAAAAAAATAGTGAACTTTATCAGTTTTTGAGGCCAAAAATTACCGAAAAAATGATATCCATCCAAGTTTTCCATATCCTGCAAAATTTTCCAGTATTTGTCTATTTTTTGCAGATTACGTCGAAAAAAAACAAACAATAATAATAAAAATAATTCAATAATCCCTTCTTTTTTATTTTTATTTTTAAACTATTCAATATTTATAGAGTTAAACCAATATTTATATCAATAAAAAAATTCAAAAAGTAATCTTACTGATGATAAAAAAAAACATAGTTCTCTAAAATTTCAAATAAAATAAGATTTTTTAAAATTATTAAATTAATTATTCCTTAAAATTTCATTTAAATGTATTTTCTATTATTTAATTCGAAATTCGTCCATTAATTAGGTGCGTTATATCGATATATATTATGAAACGTTAAATTAATTTCTATATAATTATCTCAGATATCTAAGAATTTAAATAATATTTCAAACAGTAAAATTTGTTTTTCGGGAGAAAATATTGAATTTTTGAAATAATATCTTTTATCTATATTTTTGGGGAGTGGTATCTGCCAAAAATTAAAAATTAAAATATTCCCACGCATCAGTGCACTACAAGTGATATGGAAAGAAAAATTGATATCGTATAACTTACATAAATAAATAAATTTTCAGTTTTTGAATTTAAATGAATCCGTTTAATAAGTTTATTTTAATAAAGAAGTTTTATAAATGTTTTTGAAAATTTCGAGTGAAAATATTTCGGTGCTTTTTGGTTTTGAATAATTAAAATCTTTTAAATTTAAAAAAATGCTTAAAAATACATTTTTTATTCTTTAGATGGTTATATAACATTTATTAATAGCCAATTAATCAGAATAAACTTGTATTTAAAAAAATCCTTAATTAGATTTTATTTTATTTCTTGGAAATAAACCGCTTGCAATTTTCTATGATAAGTCACATTTAGAAATGTTTGTAATTTATATAAATATTATGAAATAAAATAAAAAATTAAATAAAATAAAATTTCCAATTTGAAAGGTTTAGAACTTTTTTAAAAAAATTTCTATGCGTATAACGTTTAATTATGCGTTTATTCTTTTTATCAAATCATTAGTATCTCATTAAGACAGTTAACGTTGTTTAGACACTAAATTTGGTAATAAACATCAAAATTATCAGTAATAAAAAAAATTTAATTTAAAATTTTTTTCGAGTGTCAATATTCATTTTTTTGTTTAGATAATCTATAGATGTTTTTTAAATATGAGGGACGAAAAATATTTTTACGTTTTTCCTTAAAAAAAATCTCAGAATACTTTAAAAAGGTAAAACCATTAATTTTTCATCCAAAATTATTTTTTCTGCTTTATTTTTGTGTAAATTTGCATAAAATTCATCATTTCGTTCCAATTAAAATCCAATTTCTAAAATATTTTTTCCAATATTTCTGTAAACTGCTTCATAACTTCAATAAATTTTATATCTTAGTAATTATTATAATAAGCATACTTTGTCTTAAGTAATGAGTTTAATTTTTCGTAAAAATTATAAGGATTACTTAATTTTTCTTTTAGTTTAAATTTGATTAAAAAAAAAACCACATGCCAATAAAAACTCATATTTTACATATTTTTATTTATGTTAAAGTGGAATATTCTTGAAATTTAGTCCAAAAAATATTGTCAAGATTATTTTTCCTAATTTGAACTAGCTTTTTTATTTTATTTTATAGCCTTTTATAAAATAGATAAATATTATTCATATCGTAATACCAATAATTCGGAATTCTATATAAAATAAAGTTTATTTATTTTTTAATAGTAATTTAATGAAAGAAATGAAATCGAAAATTATAAAGTATTTAGAAGAACTTAAGGAATATTAAGTGCTAAATGGAATCCATATAATTGAGAAAAATTATTAAACTTGAATAAAATGCGTCAAATTTGAAATATAGAATCGTCTTAAATTTGGCACTACTTTCAAATATATATGAGATTTCGATTTAACATTTTCATTCAGGTCTAATAATATTAACAGATTATCAAAAACGCGTATCAAAATAAAAAAATGATATAATTTTTTTTTATTTTTTTCTTTTTAAACACAATGTTTGGAAAAAAATTCATATTTTTCAGTATTGGAGCCACCTAATAATAAATTTTTTCATTTTTCCCAAGAGATTTTTGAATAAGATATATGAAATATTTTTTTTTATACTGGCGAGCTTTCGAACTAAATTCCGGAAAGCATTCTAGCTTTTATTTTCAAGAACCAAAAAAGTATTACAGATTGTAATAAAAAAACTAAGAAATAGATAAAATAAAATAAGAATCAACAAATATATTATCAAGATTTGATTTTTCGTACAAGTTGTTAATTAATTTTTATTATGAATAAATTTAGTCTTATTATTCAACCTTTATTTAAAATTTTCCAAATTAGATTTTTTCAAATTTTTTCATATCCAGTATGACTTCTTAAAAATTTTTTCCTTTGATTCTTGCAGGTATCTTATCCAGCTACCAAATTTTAAAACAAATAAAATATAATAATAGTCAGCCCCACTCCTGATTTGATTATAACTCGATTAAAAATACACTGATATTACGGTTTTATGAATTTTTGTGATATTGAGAAATTATATTCAAGCTGAATCCATTTTATCCATTTATAACATCGCTTAAAGATAAATACAGTAATTACATGGGATTTTGAAAAATTTAATTACAGATTTTATTTTTTTAAATTAAATTTGATAATAATAAAAAGCTTTTATTAAATTCAAAGACCTTAATATTGTTATTCTATAAATATAAATATTTGATTTTTTTGAAAAAATCGGTTTTATTAATAAGAGAGTCATTACTTTTTTAAAAAAATCACTTATTTCAATTGCGGCCTAGCATTTTTAAAAACATTTATTTTTTTGATAGGATTCAAAAAATTTTTGTAACTCTTAAAAAATCCAGTAAAAAATCTATTAAAAAATCTATTAAAAAATCGAAAATTTAAAGTTCATTAAGCTAATTTTCATGATTTTATACTTTGAATCAAAAAATATACATTCAGTTCAAAAAAAATTATTTTTATTTTATGAATCATAGTTCAAAATAAATCTCTAAAATGACTTCAATTTATTTCCCTTTCAATTTTTTAATATATATATATATATATATATTTATATATTTCCAGTATATAGCTTATTGAATTTATAAAGTTAATATTATTTAAAAATTATGAACTCATTAATTAGAGGTAAAGATATTCATTTTTTTTTATTGTTAAACAACTGATATTGGTGTGAATTTTTGAAAAATCTTTACGAAAACTAATTTTACATATGTTTTATATGAAAAAGAGGTATACCAAAGAGTTTAAATTGAGCGTGAATCAAAAAATATTTTACATTGAATTTTGATAACTTTTTTAGTTTGGAAACACAATTAATTGACTTATTTCTACCTTTAAAAACAAGTTTTAATGTAATCAATAAAAAAGGCATATAGTTTCGGAAATAAAAATTCTAAATTTTTTGAAATTAACAGCTTAAATGTGATTATTTTATAAATTTAAAATCATTATAGAGGTCTAATTAATTGTATAATTCTAATTTTTAAAAATATATATATTCGGATTAAAGATCAATTTAACTAAGTAATTATTTTAGGGTTTTTGTAAATTTGTAAAAAATCAGATGCTATTCAACTTAATTATTGATTTCCGCCAATATAATTCATATTAAAAAAATATTTTAACTTCAGGTATTCGTCAATTTTTGGCAAGAATCAAATTAAATATCTCAAAAAAAGATATCCTAAGAGTGAAATAACTTGCTGCGGTTTAGGATCTTAATAGTGTATTTTTCGAAGTACACTAAAATAAAATTCCACTCAGTTTTACTATTACTGGTTGGGAGTAGTGAAAACAGCGCACAGCGATTCGAAGGACAGCGATTCTAGAGGGGGGTCATCTCGAAACAGGAGGAACCGATCGTTTAGCACAACTGAGACGTATTCTAGTGAAAACCTCCAGTGGTAGATAGTCAGACGGATCTCAGCGTCTAGAAGCTATTTTTAGGAAAGCCATGTCGATCAAACCCAAGTTTGGGTAGGAGCCTAATTTTACTAATCCTGTTAGAAGTAGACTCGGGCTAGGAGCTCATTTTTTTCAACTAACTACTATTAGTTGACAAAGATCTTAATTCTTGACTGTTTATAATCTCAGTTATAAACTTACTTGAAGCAAAGCCAGAGGGTGTCTTTAGGTTGGTATATTGCGCCCTTTTTCCTTAGTTACGCATCTAGTGATCTGGCATAGGGGCTTATTATAGTTAAGATAATAGTATTTTTCTTTTTTTCATATTTTTTTAGTATATTTTTTAATTACGCTATCTTATAATAAAATATCATGATAATAAAAAAAAACTTAAATTTTTTTTTTCTCGTTTAACAAAATTATAGCTATATCGCACTTTAATGCTGAAATTTTACAGGATAAGGCCTGAGACGTCTTTAAAATGTAATTTCAAGGCAAAAAAATATTTTCAGAGACCTTGTTTTTTTTTTTTTTTCGAAAAAAAAGATTGATACTCAGGCTTATTAATAAATATTTTATAATTTTGAAGGCATGATAATTTTGTTTTTTTGTTCCAAAAAAATTACAATACTTATATTAAATATGTTTTTTTCAATTAAAAGGCATCAAGCCCCAGAAAAAATATTAAAGAATATTAAAACTAATACCCAGGATTTTTTAAATCTCTATATGTCAGAATTATGGATTAACCCAAGGAGTAAGCATCAGGTTTAAAACGAGTTTATATGGTGGCTAATTTTATCACTTGAGAGTCAGTTACTACCTAAAAAATCAATTTCTATTTGCGGGAAATTTTAATTTACACTAAATATATACGCTCATGCTTACTTCAAATAATTTTCATTATTTTTTCATTATGTACCGAATTTATCGACAAAAATTTTCTATAGTATATATACATATGTCATCCAGTCTTAAAATTTTTTGGAGCTGATATGCATTAAATTTTATCACAGATCAGTAATATTCGGATAAAAGTGGCGAATAACTGTGATTATTGATACTAAATACTCACATTATTTTATTTTTTCCAGGTTTAAAATTTAACTTAAGAAATTATATATTTATGCAAAAAAGCTTAAATTTTAGAATAAATATTTCAATATTGATTGTTTTTTTAGCTTAATATAAAATTTTAAAAAAATAATTATTAGAACTATATTTGATTTTTGGGTTATATTTGGGGACGTAAAATTAGTATTTAAAGATTTGAGAGAGCATAAATAGAATATATTAAGCAATAAAGCCTTTTTGAAATTCTCACTTAGTCTTTTATTCTAGCATAAAATTTTTGGAATATCTTTTATGGGTCACAAATTAAAATTTTGGTTATTGAGATGCATTTGACCATTTTAAATCGCTCAAAACAAGATTTTTTAAATATTCTGCCTTTTTTAATTTTTCTCAAAATAAAATCCAAACTATGGCTTTAGAAATTTAAAATTGGTAATAGAAATTTTATTACCCTGAATATTCTTAATTATTTCAAAAAAAGCAGATATTTTACTTAAATTCACAAAATAATTTCTTTAATTCAGTTATTTCTAGGACTTTAATAAAGATATCGTGAAATTAATCAATTTATAAAAAAAACTTTCTAGGGTGAGTTGGGATTATATAAATGATAATATGTTTTAATTTTTTAAAATTATATATTTTTATACCAACTTTTTCATAAGAAAATACTGAAATTCTGTTTCTATGAATTTGACTTTCTGAGGATCATAACACAAAAATTATTATAAATTTCATCTTTAAACTTTTTTCTTTAGGTAAAGATTTTTTTTCGTGCGGAAAAACATTTGAGTGTTTTAGCTATAATTTTTCCCATAGTTGTAATGGTAATGATCAACGAATAAACTCTGAGGGGGTTTATACATTTTTCAGAATTATTTTATAATATATATGAAAATTCCTTTGAGGGAATCATGTAGCCTTCATATACCACTATTTTTTTTAAAATTCATAGGTTAAATTATAAATGGATTATTAGAGCAAATATTTTTCAAAAAAATGCAATAATAAAGCATATTTTTAGTTTCTAATTAAAAAAAAATTGGATACAATATTTAATAAAAATCATAAGTTAATTCATTAAGCTTGAAAAAGTTTAGTTAAATTTTTTGAATCGGAATATTCTCTGTTTTAGGGGATTAGATATCTAATTGGGATATTTAACAATAATTGGAAAGATCCTAGATTCCCCTTCTTTTTTTTATTATGAAAGAAAAAATGGGGGGCTTAATCAAGTAAATTTTCAAAATTAATATTCCAAATTTCATAACCAAATTTATATTCGCACAAATTTTGAGGATTGATTTTTTTTCAATCACAACTAATATATGGCGAATCATACTCGAGATATTTTATATTTGAGAAATTTTAACGACTCAAAAAAAATATAACAAGTTTTTTATGATAGAAAAATAGTAATATTTTTATTACACAGAACTTCTATTTTCAGCAATTAATATATAAGGTAGCTTTAGGGAATTTTTAATGGTTTATAATCGATTTTAAATGAGTTTTTATATTAATAAATGGTATTATACAATCCAATTTCGTGGTTTCTCTTTTAAAAAAGAAATTCGATCTCTTCCAGTAGACATATTTTACCACCTTTTTTTTTGTAAAACATTCTAATATTAACTATTAATTTTATAAGTGGAAATAGAATTCAATCTATTTAAACATTGTATTTATTTTTAAATTTCAAAATATGGGAATCGCGTTTATAAATATCGCTTTTTACATCATTTTTTTTTTTTGGTAAAATATATTTTTCCGTTTTTGAATGTAGAATTATTAGAATTTAAGTTATTTTAAATCTGATTTAAATCTAATAAGGCTTTATTTTTTTTATTTACGGTATATCTTTTCTCATTTTTTTTTATACAATGTACACACAGACATTTAATAAACACAATATTCATGGTTGCAAATACTTATACTCCATGAAAAACTTATATTTGGCGCTAATAAATTGGGTCAAAGTTTTTTTATATAGCGCAGCTATCCTTAACAAAGAGTATGTTTTTTTAAAAAAAAAAATAAGAAAATGTTATAATATTCTCTATTTAAATATCCAAACTTTTTCAAATTTTATAATCATCATCTTTTGAGAGAAAATTATTGAGTATTAAAAGAATGTCAGTTTTTTTGCCAATTTATATTTATATAATATATATATTTTAAAGAATATATAAAAAAATTTTAACTAGTATTCTACGTATATTCTTTCCAAGAATTTATATTGATTTCTTTGTGGTTTTGATTTACCACTTTAAGTATGTTTTTAAAAATAAATATAATTGTTTGTGTATTCAATATCTGTTAATGTTTTTTCTGTAAAAAACCCGAGAATTATGGAAAATATTAAAAAATTTCACTATTATTATTTTTGATAAAATTGAATATTATTAGAACTTTATTTTAATACAATAAAGATAAATCTCACATATATAACATAAAAGCAACAAAAACTACATCATACCGGGTTTTAGAGCTAACTAAATTAAGAAATAATTTTTTTTTAATTTTTATACTGCTTTTCAATAAAATAAGAATTGAAAAAGTAGAAAATTTTACCATTTTCACCTATATATCTAGTGAAGCACTATAAGCGCCAAAAAAATGAGCAATTTTTTCAAAGAGGCTGACAAACCTCTTTAAATCTAGAGATTAAATATTCTGTGTACAGATATGAGAATCGGAAAATTTCCCGACTCCCAAAAAAAATAAAATTTCGGCGGTTTCAGTTTGTGACTAAAACAAAGTATATTTTGACCTCCTCCCATGAAATAGTTTTACAGCTATCCCCAACCGAGATTCTTTGAAATTAGAAAGTTGGTTTTTTATATCTGAGCTATCGGTGGGGGTATGAACCGGATGATCGTCTCATTCGCTGTTTGTCCCATCGAGAGCAATTTAATAAGATGTGGTCGACAGTTTCAGGCCCATCGATTTTGCATAAGGGAATTTTTTTTTTTGAATTTTTCATCTAAAAATT
>LSSL01004446.1:0-32720 GCA_001953115.1 Smittium mucronatum
AAATTAAAATCTATGTATAAATTACTAAAAAACTTTTTTTCTCCGATTTTATCAAAATCAGATAATGTAAAATTATCATTTTATACTCATTTTATTTTAGTTAATAGTAAAATTATTTTATATTATGTATAAAAATATTTTATAAAAAGTAAAATATCACATAAATAAAACTATTATTTTATCTTATGAGTTAGAATGACTATAAAACGCGCTAAAAATTAATTATTTAGTTATAAATTTATAATAATAAATAAATATTATTTAAAAATACCTTTTAAAATTTATTTACACAATAAAATATTTTATTTTATGAATCAAACCCATTTTTTTTAAAAAAATCCGTTGTTACTAAATTCCTATTCACAATCTATAAATTTTTTGTCAAATAATTTTTTTAGAGCTAATGATCTGATTGCTTAATTTAATTTAAAATTCAATTAGTTATCCTTACAAAAAAATTACCAGTTTGCTGTTATCAAATATTTTTTCTAAAAAAAAACAAGCCTAAATCCTCCCATATTATATAGCTTGGATTTTATTTAAAATGATTAAAATTAAATACCTTTAATCGTTTTAAATGCCAATTATAATAGCCAATAATTATGACTAGTTTGAGTGAGCATATATTAATAATATATTACAGCTATTTAATTGTGTTACTGATTTTATATAATTATTTTTAATATAGTATCTAGGGAAAAAAAGATTGACTGTTCTAATTTTACTATTATTAGAAATAGTATTAATAAAAAAAAATTTTAAAAAAAATTAACCAAAAAATAATGAGATTATTTTGAGGTAACATATATTTTCGAAGTAAGATATTAATAATTGTAGATTCACTTGACAATATCCAATATTAAGTTTGATTTTTAGCATATTTTGTTGAATTTAACCTTCCTTTTTCCACAAAATCGATTAATTATCTTATAAACTGCGATTTCATTAATAAAATCTGAATTTGATACAGGAACTGAAAGAAATTCTCTTATAACATAATGAGCATTTAGCATTAATTTATACCAATTAATCAAAAATATCAAAATAATTTCTTACTCCTCATGGATACGAATATATGTTCCGCTCATATTTAAGTTCATTAAAAAAGTTTAAATGGCTATATTTCTTGATTTTCCAAATAATATACAAATTACCCACATTCAAATAAAGCCGGACTAAAATTAAAGGCCCTTTTCGCACCATTGACCCTTAAAAAATTAAGCATGCATAATTTCATCATAAATAACCAAATCCATCCTCAGAAAAAATCTTATTTAACCCTATTAGGGCCGATTTTACAAAAGATGGATTCATTTTTGTTCAATTATATCGGTAAATTGATAATTTTTTTTATCATTGGATAAATAAAGAAATATGGCCATTTAAACTTTTTTAATAAACTTGTATATAAACGGAACACGAATTTTTCCGGTAAGGGGTTAAATATAGGAAGTGCTAAATTGGAAGTCACTATTTTTTTGATTTTACCATTAGATTAATGAAATATTTATGATATTATAACTGTTATTAGTTTATAAATATGTTAATTGTTGGTATTCAAAAATTGGTGATTAAAAAATTTAATTATGAAGAATGCTAAACAAATAGTTGGAGATAAAAAGTATATAAAATGGTAATATGAGTAAGTAAAGGCTTCTCTTTACCACACATTTGCTATACCATTATTATAGTATTTATCGTTTATATATTAACAGTAAAAAAGGATTAATATTATAAATATTCACCAAATTAAAATTAAAAAATATATAAGGAATTCTATTTGTTAGCGGGAACTTCTGAAATATAATATAAATATTTTCTTATTTTAAGATATAGAGTAAGATAAAGCACAAAATTATTGGGTCATTTAAAATTTTAATCGCAAAAAGATATTTTCTATTGATAAGATGTGGAAATTTTATTAGAACTAATTCTATTTTATATTTTTATTAGCTTAGAAGCTATTAAATTTTACTATAACCAATGTTTCACAGAAAAAAAAAACTGGACTTGAGAAGAATTTCATTTATAATATTCACCATTTTATACAAATTTGTTTTTTTTAATTTGGGGTATTAATTATTAAATTATAAAAGAAAAAAAATCCACTAAATTGATAATTTTAGTATTTTTAATAAAATTTTATACATATATAAATTCCTTAACTCTTTCGCAGTCTGCTGGATATTTCGTCGAGCTTTCATATCCAAAATTTAATATGCTTTGATCTTATATTTGAAAAATTAACACAAATTTGGTTAAACATTTAAAATTTGCAAGTATTTTGTACAGATTTAGAAAATAGGAAAACTTAAAACAGAAGGAGACAAAAAAATTAATTAAAAATGGGTATTGAAAATAAAAAATGTTAATTCCATCATTAAATTTACTAAAAATTAATCAGAAAATGAGAATCATTATTAAGGATTACATAAACGCAAATATTTTCGGGATAAAAAATCAATTATCGGAAATTCTCTCGAGAGCATAAAATTTCCTATTAGAATTATACTAATACCCTTTCCTGTAATTATAGAGTTTATGTTATTATAAGTTTATCGGTTAATATGTGATCGAAATTGCAATAGAGTTTTTCTATTGAAACAGTTTTGAAAAATACTAGAGCTAGTTTTTTTTTCATTTAAATCGGGTTAAATAAAATTTCGTTTTATTCAGCCAATGATTTGAATAGTGAAAAAAATTCTGATCTTGAAAAGAATCTCACTTATAGATAAGTTTAGATATATTATTATTAGCGAATAAAGCGTATGATTAACAAACATAAAAGAAATACTAATAATTCCTGATAAGAAAATAATAGGTTGATATTAATAGATTTTTATTGAGTATGAATTTTTATGTATTGGGCTTATGCCTATAAAACTTATGATTTTAGTAAAAATAAATTTAATTGGTTAATGAAAATGAATTATTTACAAAAAAATCAATGGGAGGGTAAATTATTTTCGTAATTAAACCGTTACACAAATACACAAAAATTTTAGGGAAAAAAAATTGTAATAATTGTAAATATACATAATTAAGTCTTTTCTTATTTATCAGTATAGATTACATTATTTTTAATAAAATTAATAACTCGAAAATTTTAAACCAAAGAGTGAAAAAATTATATAATAATCATTTTATTTTTATTTTTCTTATTTTATTAAATTGGATTACTTCAAAAATATTAATACGAATATTTTTTTCTATCGGAAATATATTAATATTAGTATTTTATATATAACAAAATATATTTTTAAAAAATTCTAATATCGTTTATAATATAAATAAAAATAAAAATAATCAGATCTTCAAAATTGAACAGGAATATTAAATAATAAATTATTCAGCCTGTCCTTTTTTATTGAAAAAATATCCAGATTTTAATAAGTTAAAATTTTTTAAAGATAATGACTCTATTTTTGATAGTTATATTTTTCCCCATAAAAAAATTAAAACATTTTTATATTATATTGATACATTAATGGACATTAAACTTTTTAAATTCAATATTGTGATTTGCTATATTTTTTCAATCAAAATTTTTATGAATTTAAAATATATATACACTGTAATTTATATTTTTATAAACATTTATAATATAATATTTAAAAAAACTTGAAAATTAATATTATTCTATCAAGAAAAAATGATAAATTTTAAAACAAAAGTTTTAAAAATTGTGCCTTTTAAAGTACATATATCAAATACAAGTTAAGAATTAAAATTATTAAGAAAAGTTTTAACGTTAGTACTTTGAAAAATTGTGCAATTTTTCTTCATAGGTATATGATTATTTTTTTTGAACTCTGTTGAGTTCCGCGAAAGTATCTATTAAAAAATCAAAAATATGTAATAAAAACCCCATTAAAAATTATTTATTTTTTAAATTATATTAAATTAGGATTTGAAAAAATATTTTAACTCTTACAACCCATGGTATAAATAAAATTTTACGTATATTTGAAAAATTCGACAAAAATTAAAACAATTTTTTAATTATTACATTTACTCCGAAGAGGTATTTATTTTTTTTGTTCGATTAATAATATACGAAAAATGCATTAATAATTCTTTAAAAAATAAATCATATTTTATTTTTTAATATATTTCTAGAATTAAAGTATTAATATTTATCTAAATATTATAAATAAATTCCCTTTAAAAAAAAATAAAAATTATGAATATAAAAATATAAATAATTTAATTTTAAGCTAAAAACTTAAAAATCAAGATCAAATAATCCTTAAATTCTAAAAAATAAATAGAAAGATTCAAAATTAATTGAAAAAAAGTTCAAAAATTAACTTTTAAATAATGAATTTTCATTTTTTTTTCACTATTCTAGTATACTTTTTTATCAAAAAAATTCCCAATTTTTGACATGATTAAAAAACATCATGTGTAATTCTTTATCTTAGTTAAGAAAATTTTTTACCTTTTAAAAATCCTAATTCTTTAAATTAAAACTTGAATTTTTGGAATTACAACTTTCTTAAATATTAGATTTAAATTTATTATTATCAAATCTTTATTTATATATCACCTAATATGATCCAGCTTAAATTTATACGATAAAATTTAATATTTAAAAAAAAATAACAGCATATTCTATGACTTAGATGCTTTTTAAGTCTAATTATTCTGATTAAGCAAAAAATAATCTTGAAAAATACTGTAAAAATAACCAAAAAAATTAAAATTATACTGTTTTAATAGTAAAAAACATCTTATTTTTTTAATTAGGTAATTTATTTTGATGAAAATATCTAATTTTTACAAATATTTTTTCATTTTATTTAGTTTTATTTTATTTTTCTGAAAGGCCTGTCCTAAATTTTAACACAAAAGAAAACGAATTTTTTTACCTTAGCGATATTTTTTATCAAAAATTAAAAAATTAAATTTGCGCATTATGTAAATAATCAACTGTGAAATTATGCAATGAATATATTTTTTTTTAGTAAAAAAGTTTGTGAATTCTTCGGGTGAAAAAATTAGAGCTAATATATGAATAAAATGATTTTTATACTCTTTTTTTTTTAACGAAATTCCAGTAAATATCCAAAAATCAGTCAAATTTATTTTAATTTTTTTTGTAAAAATGAATTTTTATTGTAAGATATTTCATTTAAATCTACACTAAAAAAATATCAAAAAAAGAAAAAGGCGTATAGAAAATTAATATTATCCTAAAAAAAATAAGTTCCTCTGTCGGATTACCTGCTGCGTACCTACGAGAAAAGGGTGCAATCTAGAAAACGAAAGAAACTCTCTGGAATTGCTTCAAATAGGCGTATTACTGAGACCACTTGCAGTCAAGAATTAAGCTTTTTTTCAATGAAAAATAGTTCATTGAAGCTACTGAGATCCTGGTCAGAGCCTACTTCTAACAGGTTTAATAAAATTAGGCACCTACCCAAACGTGGGTTTTATCGATATGTCTTTCCTAAAAAGAGCTACTAAACGCTGAGATCCGTCTGACTGTCTGACGCTGGACTTTTGCACTAGAATATGTCTTGTTTGAACTAAACTATCGGTTCATAATTTTTCAAGATCGTCCTCATCTGGAATCGCAGTCCTTCGAATAGGTTTGCAATGTCTACACTACTCCAAACCATAGAATAGTAAAACGCTGTGTGGAATTTTGGTTTAGTGTACTTTACAAGTACATTATTAAGCCCCTAAACCACGGAAAGGTATCTCATTCTTAGGTATTAACCAACTTTATAGCATATTTTTTGTGCTAGAAATAAAAAACGTAATTTTTTTTATAATTTTTTAAATATAAATCAAATAAAAAAATTTTCATGATATTATTTTATACTTAGATTTTTTTAAAAAAAATAAATAAATGAGCTAAACAGGGTTAAAACAGCATAATTCGGTAAAAAAACAACATTACTATCCTTTTTTTTGCATTATACCGGTTCTGAGTCGGTTTAAAAATTATTTAAAAAATTTAAATCAAATCAATATATCTTTAATCGAGATGAAATTTATATGAAATAAATTTAAATAAAATATTTAATTACATTAATTTATTTTGAGGTTGCAAGGTAATAAATATCAAATTTTTGTTGGAATATCTAATAATTTAAAAAAAAATTATAGCGTTTATAAAATAAACAGATGTAAATTGAAAGTATTCAATAATATTTAACTCTCAAACCTTCTCATAAGTTTTGGTTAATAATCATAATTTTGTTATCTTGATATTAAAATTTAAAGGAATGAATAAAATTGGCGTTATAATAATCGGAGAAAAATATTAAAAAAACATTCCTAAAATTTCACCTAAAAATATTTTTTTATTCTTAATTTTACGAAATAGAACAAAGATGATAAAGTATATTATTTTTGAAAATTTTTCTAATAAGTTTTTTTGTTTGTAAAACAAAAAAAGAAGAAACTAAAGTAAAATTGAAGAACCCCAAGAGTTTTTAGATTAAATAAGATATTTTTAAATTTTTGCTGTAATACTTTAATATGACTAATCTTATTATAAAAACTGATTTAAACAGAAAAATTAGGTTATAAAACGATTAAGACATTTTCATCAATATGTTTTTTCGTTTATAATTATTTTAAAAACCAAAATAATATGAAACAAATTAATTTTTAAAAATAAATTATAGAAAAACAAGTAAAAATGTAATGGAAAAATATTCCCACTCATAAAACATCTTTATATACTAATAGGGTTTATAAAAAAAAAAATTAATATTTTTATTAAAAGATGGCCAAAAAATTTACCCAACAAATGATAAAAAAAATTTCATGATAAATTTTTGATATCTTATACTGTTATTTGGTTATTTGCACAATTGGGCTTTTAACCAAAATAAATAAACTTATTTTTTTTATTTTTAAAATATTAGCTTATTTTTGCTTTAATTAAGTTTTTATTTGAATAAATGATATTTAATTTATTCGAATAGTTTACTTAGGCTTTTTTATTTTTTTAGAGTGGCTTATAATATTTTTTAATTTAAAATAAATTGATAAACTGAATAAAATATCTAAACAGTAAATTTTTTATTGTTTATTTTAAGTATCAAATTACAGTGAAATATGATTATATTTAGGCTTTATTATCAAATGCATGGTAATTAGTAAAAAAAAACCCTCAAATGTCTTAAATTTTGGATTAATTTTTAATTTTTAGATCAAAAATAAGAATTCAGAAAAAATTTAAAATAATTTCAGTCTGTTTAGCAGAACAGTAACAGTTAAAAATTATAATAAGATCAATACAATCGATAAAATTTTAATTTTAATCATCAAAAAAATTATTATATCTTTTTCAGCACTTGATTTTTTAAATAATAATAGATTGTTTTTATTACATTTATTCAAAATTATATTTTTTTATCATTTCTATATCTATATATACGGATAAATTTTTTTTCAGAAGTTTTATTTTTTAATTTTCTGAATTTTCTGCAAATTTATCATAACATATTCAAGTAAAATCTTAAAAAGAATTTTGAATATAATTTTATAACAAATTCAATCCAAAAAAAACTTTTTATTAGATTATCAAGGTGGTTTTTTTTGTATTTTTTAAAAATAAATACTAAATTTTAATATATATCTGAAAATCTTTCAAAAATTTCTCCTTTTTTTTTCATATCATAAAAAAATTAATCGCTGAATAGATATATAGCAAAAAAATCCAAGATTTCGAAATCTTGGATTTTTTATATTATTTTAGCTTTATAAATCTGCCTAAAATGTTTCAAAATTTTATTAGTAACTTTTTTTCAGTATTTTTAGAATTTCAAAATTCTCATTATAAATTAGTTATCTTCAATTAATGATAAAAAATTGGATTTGGATATAACAGATATATATATAATCTATATAATTATTTTTTAATTATCCCAAAATAAATAAATATTTAATTAATCTGGTATTAATTTAAATCCAATTTCAGATGTGTTAGCTCATTTTTTTTTATAGAAATTTTTACAAAAGTGATAGAATTATGGATAATATGGAATCGAAATAAATAGATGAATTTAAATAGCATCCACGACTCTCTCAATAAAAGAAACTTTAAATCGTTTTTTAAAAAAATATAAAAACTTTCTTTACACCTACCTTTTTTATTAACTTGACTTACTTGCTATTTTTATTTTTACAATAAAAATAGCTAGAAACCTTGGTTTGAAAAACAGGATGAAAAAAACTATTATAGAAAAGTAAAAAACATATTTTCAAGATTAAAATTTGGAAATTTTAAATGCACATAGATATATATGCCTTAAAAAAAAGGAAAAAGTTTTTAATATGACATTAAATATTTGAAGTAATTTTAAATTTCGGCGAAATTTAGTTTAAATTTTATTAAAAAAAAGATAGTTTATTTTTAATAAAACTTACTTTAAAATGTGTAAAAAAAATACAGTTTTTAAATTTATATAATTGAATAAAAAACTGCAAAAACTACAAATTTAATCAAGAAATTAATGTTTAGATAAATTTCCCTAAAAAAATTATTTAGTTGGAATAAAATAAAGGATATAATTATCCAGCTGAATAATTAAATTGAGATAAAATACATTCTATTAATATAAGAAATATTTTTTTCTTTAATACTTTTTTTTAAATAAATACTAAATTTTACATAGGTAAATATTATAATTTATTGTTTTTTTTTTAAAAAAAAACTTTAAAACCGAAATTCTAATATAAAATAAGAAATAAATACAATTAAGATATTTCAGAACTATTTTTGCCAAAAATAATAGCAATAATCGTTGAGGGCTCGACTACTTGCAAAAATTTTATTATGAAAGAATAAATTACACATGTAAAACTAGTGTCATATTATTTGTTAAATGTGAAAAATCTCATTTTTTTCAGACCAAAATTAAAAAATGATTCACATGTAAATAAAAAAATATTTTATTTTATAACAAAAAAATTTATAATTTGCTTGATTTCATTGAAATTTTCGGTAACAAATTGGATTTATATATTTAAAATTAACATTGGGAATATAGTGTGGAGTTTTTATTAATTTAAATCAGAAAATAAAAACAAAATTAATAATTAAAAAAACAAAATTAAGACTTTTTATATGTTAATTGATATTTTATGTTAAAATAAAAATGATTTATATCTAATTTTCAAATTGAAAAAGAGCTTTTTTTTAATCAAAAAAAATGTTTTAGATGATAGAAAATCAGAATTTTTTTCATTTTTTGTTCCTAAAAAAAATAAAATTCTTATAATATAAAAATAAAACAAAATTAATTTTAATGATTAATATAATGGATTTTTTTTTGAAGAAACCTAATTTCATATTATTTTTTTGGTTAAATTGCAAAAATAGACCGATTTAAAATCGATTTAAAAATTAGTAAAAATATTTATTTTATCTGCCTCTCTGTTGAATGAAACGGATTTTTTTTAGATAAAAGTCATACTTAATATTTCAAAATTAATCAGAGAAATAAAATAAATCTTTAATTAAAGCTAAGGATAAAAAAATATCAAAAAATTGTATTTCTCTGAAACTGAGCAATAAAAAAAGGTCGAGGATTAGTTAATAGCCGATATATTGAAAAGCGAAAAAATATCACTATTAGGAATATATTTAAATTTAAGCATACTTTTTTTTAAAAAGCTTATTTTTAAATTACCTCTCTTAAAAAAATATTTGATATATTTAAAAGAGGCATTTATTATAATATCAGATGATTTTGTTGTTGAAAAACGGTTTCGACGATTTTATAAATTTTAAATATCAAAAATAAACAAATTTAGTTATAATATAAGCTTCTATAAATTAAATTGATTTTTTTTATTGTTCTTTTTAAAACATTTAAAAGAGCCAGAGTTTATTAGAAATTTTGAAATATAACCATTAATATGAATAAAACTACAAAAAATAGATAAATATTATCCTTAAAAATTAAATAAAAAAGTTTTTTTTATATTAAGAAATTGAAATCATACTCGCAGATGATATTTTTTTTATCAAAGAAGTATGGTTTTTATACATCAATTCAGATTTATACCCATATTTTATATTTAAAGAAGTTATTTTAGTTTTTATTGTCTTACAATAAGTGTAAATTTAAAATTTTTATTGAAACCAATGAAGTATTATAATCAAGCAAAAGCTTGGAAATTTTTTTACAAATATAATGGTTTAAATTAATAAATATTAATAAAAATTATAATTTAACTATATGGACAGATATTAATTAATTTAAATTGATTTATGATCTATTTAAATTTTTTTGGAGAAAAATTAATAATAGATGGTTACAATCAAAGACATTATTCTGAAAATTTTCTAAATAGCTTATGTTTCAACAGTTATTAAATCATTTTTTTGATTTTTAAATATAAAAAGGGGTACTTAGTCACAAATTTGAACGAGCGCTATTAATTTAAGGCTTCAAGGCTGCAAAATCTTGAATTATAATACAATTTTTGATTTTTTAGTATTTTTTTATTTAAATTTAGTTTTAATGGTGTCCTTAATATCAAATGATGACAAATTTTTACCAGTAACACATTTGTTAGTAATTATACTTTTACCATATTTTATTTATTAGATTCAGGAAAAAATAATTACTTGGAAATTTGGTATCCGAAGTTTAACTTGTAGATTAAAAAATGCTGATAAATCAATTTCATTACAAAAAAAATATATTTAAATTTTCCAGAGAGGCAAATGAAATAAAAAATAGCCCAAATTTTCAAAAAAAAAATAAATACTTACATTGATAAAATTTTTATCAATATTACATTAAAACTATGTATGTGTCCTTTGAAATTAATAAAATTTTCACAATTAAAGCGGTCTAAATAAAATTAATATTTATTATCATAATCATAATTTTTTTTGGTCAATTTTTATTATTTATTTAACATATAAATATATAATATTGGATAAATATACTATTAATTATATATCTGAGAATTAATATAAAAAATATTAAATTATATCAAATTTTTTATAATCATAAAATGATATTTTAACTATACAAATTTGACTATATTATTTTTTAAATAGATTATAAATTTCATAAAAAGTGACATTTATGCGTTCTGAAAACATTTTAGAGATTTATTAAAGAAAAAGTTGAGTTTTAAAATATAAATTTTGAAAATTCTTTTATAAAATCCATAAGCGTATTGTTTTCCTTTTGTGTTTAAATAGATATATATTTTATTTCATGGTCAATCTTCGAAATAGGATAATAAATTTATTTATTTATTATTTAGTGCATCTTTTCAAAATAAATTTTTTTATGGAATTATATTAATACTGATTTTACAATTTTTTTTTCCGAGCTCCGGGCTTTTTAATATGAAGGTCTTGAAATTTTAAATTTTAACCCCCCATATAATAATAATAGTAATAGATGTAATATTTTAATAATATGGGGATTAATAAAACGAAAAAATGACTAATAATTAGAAATAATGTGGATTGGTCAGAAAATTTCATACAAACCAGAAAATTTAGAAATAATATAAAGTTTCACCAATGAAATTTAGCAAAAATCCTTAAAAAAATGAAAAATTTTCATTATTAAATTTTATTTGGCTTTTTTTATTAAGCGCCGTATTTTTTTGCATTTTTAAATTTTAAAAAAATATGAGGGTTAAATTTAATAGTAATAGCGTATAATAAATTTGTTTTAGAGTTTTTTTTATCCGTGTTATAAGTATAAGTATTAATAAATCTGATAATCTTAATATAAACTCATATAAATTCTTTTCATCACTACACTGTTTTAATCCCATAAATAACTCTTTGATTTTATTTATAGAAAAACTTAATGCAAAAAGTTAGTTAATACCTCTAAAATATCATGTTTTTTTGAAGTTAAAAATGTCTTAAACAATGATGAATCACTTAAAAAAAACAAATACACATAAAGAATTCAACGTAGTATACTACCATTGAAATAATCAGAAAAAAAGCGATATCACTAACAAAATGAAAATAGAAAGCTACCATTTCAAAGAAAAACAAAGTATTTATATTTACTCAAACATATAGAGGTTTGTTTAAAAATAGAAAGTTCGATATCATTGAAAAAAAAAATTATGATGGAGTTCGAAAACCATCAGATATTAAAATTATTTTAAAAGAAATAGGCATGGAAAAATTATATAAAAATATTTATTCATCTATTTCGTACATGAAAAGAAAAAAATTAATTAATTTAAGCATGGATTTCTCTGAATTGAAAACTATGTATTAAGTAATTGAGCTAAATTCAAATATAAGTAACGATTTTATTTTAGATTTTGATATCATCCAAGATGGAACGAAAAGTTTAATATTGCTTGAAGCCTTATTTCAAGATTTAGGGATACTAATTTTTTTCATTTGGATGCCACTTAAAAATTAAATGACGTGATATCATGTTTTTTTTAATATGTATAAGTTTTTATAACAGAAAAAATCTCTCAGTTGAATTAAGGCTAATAGAGGATGAAATTGATGATTATTTCAGATGGATTTACATAAAATAAATGAATTTCTCAGAAATTGTGTAATTAATTTCATAATAGAAAATCTGATAGCTGGTATTTCAATGAATATAACAACTGCAATAAGGAAATTCAGAATATAAACCAAAAATAACAATTTTTGGGCACACTCCAGAAGTAATATGGCTAAAAAATTTCTAAGTTTAGCTCATTTTTTCCCGAAAAAACCAAATTATAACTTTTCAAAATACAAAAAGCTCAAAATAGAGAAATTCTCGATCTATATTGGAAATTATTTTTACAAAAATATCAAGAGATTGAAGAAAATAGGTTATGGCAAAAAAATTATATGTTAATTAATAATAAGCTTTAGCTGGTATAAAGGTGTAGGTTTATTTGCTCCAAGCACAAAAATTTTCCTTAAAGATTTAATTTTACTTTTAAAACAAAAAAAATAATATTTGAAATCACTGAGAATTTAAAAATTATTCCAAAAAAAGTTAAGATATTAAAAGATTTAAATAATAAGAGTCATCCAAAACCAAATTAAATATACTAACAATGTGGCTATAACTCCTTTGATATTCAATTCACCACCCATGTGATCAGTCAAAACGAAACTTCATCAAGAATATTAATAGAAAAGGAAATAATTAGGATCCAGAAATAAATTAAATATAAATATAAATGATAACAAAGCTTTGTTTAACTTATTAATGATCTATCTGTGGTTTCTGAAATTATCACCGAAAAAGATCTAGAATATTTCAGAAATCTGGTATGCTCACGCGTCATTTTTTTTGAAAAGATATAAATGCATTTAACTTTATCTCTTTTGAAAAGCAAACATCAGCTTAGTATTATCGATCCTAGATTACCGGGAGAAAAAATAAAAGGGTTAGGAGACCGAAAATAAAAAAATTCCAGACTTTTGAAAGATTAATAAAGAAATTATATGTTTTAGGTCCTTTATTTTTATACCGCGATTTTAATAAAAACACCTAAAAAAAATTTAGAAAACAATTAAGATTTTAATTGTAACTCGCAAAAAACAAGTACTAAGCTCGACATATTATTCTTGGTGACTATCTAGAACTAATTTTTTTTGGCTCTAATGATATTTTAAGTTTATTAAATTACAAATATTTCATTCTACTTTGTTTCATACATTAGAACAACATTATAAATATTATAGTAAAATGATTCGAGCCTTTGTGATTAGATTTATATTTATCCAGAACCTATTAGTTAATTCTAACATATTAACTCATTTATTAATTTATATTTAATTAAAATAACGTTTATTAATATAAATTTCTTTTGTATTTGGTATATTGAAAGCACTATATAGTAAAAATAAACACTTAAATTATAGCATTTTTTTATAATGATAAATTATTATTGCTGATTGAAACACCCATCAATTTGTTATCGTATATAGTATATTTCTGTCCTTTTGATCTAGAATAAGCATTCTATAAATAAATTCTGATCCTTATAATAATTTTTTAAACTCTCTATAATATGGTAAATTAGATTATTTGCCTTTTCTAAAGAAGTTTATTTAAAATTTTCATTTTAAAAGCAAGGGTCTAATTTTTGTAAGATTTTAAAATATATATTATAAAATACAATATTTTTATTCAACTAAGACAAATATTCGCATTATATCCGAAAAATAAGTTTTATTCGATACATAAGTGATATTTTTATTTATTTTCCGACTTTTTATGCACTATTCCGGTAAAAATTAACAACGGAGACCAAAATCATATGTTTTTCTAATGAATTTGGTGATTATTCCACAATCTGTCTATATTTTCAATATTATGAATGTATATTATATTTTACCATAATAATAATTTAAAAAAACAACTATACTATTTTTAGGTTTGAAAAGCCTAACATTGTTCTAATATCATAATATTTCACTAATTAAATTTTTTACTAGCAATATATAATTGCTAATCATATTTAAATTCCAAAATTTTAATTTTAATTTAAAAAAATATAAACTAATGTAGTATTTCTCTGTTAGATCCACTATCTTATTTTTACAATTCGGTATATGTGTTACAATGATTAAATTTAAAATATATTTGAAGCTTACATCCAATGAGAAGTTAAGGATGACCTATTAAATGAATTTATACAAAAATCAAACTTTTAATGAATAAATAAACAATTTATAAAAAAATATTACTTGAAGCTTAATATTAATTCCACACAAATAAATTGGTGTTTTTTTTAAAAGTATTAAGATGATCAAAATTATTTTTAAACCATATAACTGAATTGAATTAAGTGGTAAATTAATAAGAAATTATTTTATTTTTGGAAAAAAGTTTTTCATTTTGTATAAATGATATTTTATAATCTAATAGATAGAAATTACGAATTTTCGCATTAAAGGATGAATTTTTTTTTTTAAAAAAAAAGGAATATAAATATTACAATGGGTGCATTAAATTCATAATTTTAGAATATTTCAAATTTCGAAACCGAAAAATGGGAAAAAAAAGATTTGCTTTAAAAATAGCATTAGCTAAATTTTTAATATGGGAAAGGAAATTTTTTACTATAGCTAATATTAAAATAAAATATATTAATATAAGATTTAACTATTAGGTTTGCATACGGAGTTTTTTATAGTTGGGATATTATTGAAATGATGATATATATATACATATTTTGGTAAATGCTACTTTATTATTATAACAAATACTTTGTACATAATTAAGTTACAATCTTGTTACAATTATAAATAGAAGGTAATGTTTTTTAATTTTTACAGCGATTTAATTAACTTTCTTTATAAATACACCAATTAATAAATATTATATATGATATTTTTCGAATAAATATTCAAATTTATGTTCTTTGATATTTTTTTTGAACTTCAAGTAACATAATTTAAAACGAACTGAGAGATATGTATTTAATGATGCCAATTGCTTTTACCATATTTTAAATTAAATTTTCACTGAATATGAAGATTTTTACAGAATAAAGTGAAATTCCTCATTGAAAAACCAGATTATATAGTTATTTAAATATTAATTATTTTATCATAAAATATATAAATAATCTATTAGATGATTTTTTTTATATTGCATATTTAATTTTTTTTTTAAAATATTAAACACTAAAAACTTGGAATTTTTTATTCTTTAATTTTTTTAATATGGAAATTATTCTAGAAAATTTAAAAAATTGCTTAATTTTTTTTGATTTTAATTAAATAAGTGAGTTTTTAGTTTTTTTAAATATATACATAATACTAGAAGAGTATTTAGATTTTAATCTGCTAAATATGATGATAAAAAAATGCATCTCAAATATGGGAAATGTTGTAAATCATGTTTGGTAGCTCCTTGAACCAATGCACAGTGGTTAGGGAGCCGCTAGAGCAACAGATGGGAGTGTGATGAAATTTTGATTTTTTTTTTTTAATGCATTTTTACAGTTTTTAATAGTTTTAAAATATTTAAAATAAATTTCCTATAAAAAAAATGAATGGTAGCAGGATGGAATAATAAATTTTTTGAAATCAATAATAATACATGAAAGCAAATTAAATAGAATAGCATCATATTAATTATTTTTTTTTCAAGAAAATATACTTTTTTTACTCATATTTAAAATGCTAACACAAAATATTCCACAATATTTTTAAATCAATAAAATAAAAATATAGTTAATATCCTATAAAATTGAAGTAAATAATAGTTTAATTAGGTGCATTTTATACAGGAAATACAATTATAAAGTTTAAATATTACCAAAAAAAAACACAGGGTATTTTGAATAAAAATTTAAAAGCATAAACTTATTTTTTATTAACTTGTTGATTGTATTTTCGATTAAAATTTTCTAAAATATCTTATCTGTAATTCCAATAAATTCAAGTTTTAACTTATTCTAATCTTTATCAAGGTTAAATGTTGAAGTTCATATTGATATATACTTATAAAAAAATACATCCGAATTTTTTTTGAGCTTGCAAATAAATTTTCTTATTTTACAAGAACCAAGAGTAATTATATAGAGTTTTTTTTAATATAGAGTTCCTGCGATCTTTTTATTCAATAAATACCAAAAAAAATCTTAATTTTTAAATATTAAAATCAAATATATAAATATGTTAATAGCTTTTTTCACGCGAAATTATTTATTTAACATCTTTTATAATATTCTATTCAGAAAGGCAATTTTAACTACCATTGATTTTTTTTTTTTTTAGAATTATTGAGCTTTTCATTTTGAAATCGAGATTTTTTTTTTTGAGAAGCAGTAGTTAATTTTCATAAAAAAAATCCATTTATTTATTTGATATATATATATATCTCGATTTTAGTTCTAATCCACAGTTTTTTGTTTTTATTTTCTATAATAAAGTGTATTTATATCTATTTTTAAATATGATTTTTTTTTTGAATTTAGCCAATTTACATTCATAAAATAAAATTTTGTTTCTTCATAGATTAGATCGGAATAAATAAAAATTTCCTTTTTTTTAAAAAAAATAAGTATTTCTAAGGATTTATTATTAAATTAAGGTGATTTTTTTTTTTTATTAAGGAAATAAAGTAAAAAAAAATTATCTTCTCTAAAATTAATATATTTAAACGTTTTTCTAAATGTATAAACTAAAAAAATTTACTATTGGACTATAATATATTAATTTTTTTAGGTGCTGGTGGGGTTATTCTAAGAAAAATAATCGAGTAGACTAGTATGATTTTACTTAGTATGATTATTCCAGAAAAAATGGTTAATATAATGAGATAAAGCCAAATTTATCCACTTTTTTTGGGGTAAAAAAAAATTATAGAATTATTCAAAAAAATTTTTAAGCTCTTTCATCTTGATTAATATGAAAACTAGCAAATGATACTTAAATATTTTTTTTTCAATAAACGATCAATTGAGAAATAAAAAAAATGAAATAAAATTTGTTTAATTCCCGTAAAATATGGATTTTTTGGAGGTATTTAATAAGCGTAAATTGCAGTAAAGTAATATTATAGATATATAAAACTATTCTCTGTCGATAGTGTCCCTAAAAATAATGACTCAGGACTAATAATAGATATTCTAGGGTCAGAGTTAAATGAATACCATAAATTTTTCAGTAAAAAAATAGAAAAAAAAAATAATATGAAAAATTAAATATCAATCCGAGAAAGATATTATAAAATTAAAATGTTAGATTGTGTAAATAAAATCTTAAAAAAAAATCGGGCTAGGAGAAGATTCAATAGCATTGAACCGATGAACCGATTAGTAGCTGTTTAGATTATACCTCTAAATTAAAATATTTAACATGGAGTATTCTACATCACGAGGTTAACAACGTTGATGTAACTGTATTATATTGAGGTCACTATCATCAAAATATTTTTCAGATGTTAAACTTTTAGTTGTATTTTTCAATTTTTTGAAGAAAAAAAACCGGTTTCTACTGTTAGAAAATGGCATCTATTCACGTTTTCTTTCAAGTGAGTTGATGTAAATTATTAATCCAATTTATAATGGAGGAATTACTAATTAGTCAGGAATTAAAATTCTAACGCTTATAAAAACAACAGCCATTTAATTCTTCAAATTGAGTCATGATATCTCAAATTTTGAAGGAATCAACTTTTTTAATCGAAAAAATACTCACAATATCCCATTTCATTAAAATTTAAGCACAATTTAAGCCAAGCTCCGTGATTTTTTTTTTTTTGATTGTTTTATAAGTTTTTTTAAAAAAAACGAATTCAATGTCTTAAGTTTTTGAATGAGACCAGAAAGTCATAGATTAGGCAATTCTCTAAAAGAAAAAGACCTTGCCATGGTTTAAGGATTTAAATGGTATGATTTTTTAAGTAAAATATACTATAATTTCACACAAGTTGTGCTATTATTGGTTGGAAGTAGTGTAGATAGTGCACAATGATTCGGAGGACAGTGATTAAAGAGGAGATGAATCTCGAAACAAGATATGTATATTTTTTAGAACAAATCAGGAATTTTTCCGAGTATTAGATCAGCTTTCGACAGTCAGGATATTCTCAGCATCTAGTAGCTATCTGTAGGAATGCCAAGATGATCAAATCCACTTTTGGGTAGGTGCCTAATTTTATATGTTCTGTTAGAAATAATCTTTAACTAGAAAAATGATCATTTCAATGAACTTTAGTTCAATAACAAAAGGCTTAATTTTTGAACCCACGTAGCCTTAGTAATCCAGTTTTCGTAAAAAAATTCTAGGGGGAGATATTTCCGTTGGTAGATTTTACTCTTTATCTGTAGGTTTGCAGCTGGTAACCCATGGAGAGGCTAACTGTGGTTAAGAAAGTAGGACTTTATGTAGGTGTTTTTTTTATTTTTTTCGATTTTTTTTATAGTATGAGGTTTAATGAAGCTATCTTACAATACACTGCGTGTTAAAAAAGTAGGCAGTGTTAAATTTGTATTGTTCTATTTTAGGATAATCGCTTTGAGTGATTAGAGTGTTTAATATGAGTTCATTAGATATAGGAGGTTGAAAGGAGGGTTGTAAAAGCAAACGGAAAAGTACTATAAATAATAACCATAACTTATTGAAATTTTCTATTCTGAAAAATGAAGCCACCCAAAATAAAAGTGATTTACTAAGACTATCATTGTATCTAGACAGGAGATCCCATTATTTCAGGGGTTTTAACATCAAAAAAAGACTATATTAAGGTCAGAATAGTAATTTTTTTAGAATTTTTTTTCTAAAAATTATTTATGAGGAAAAAAACAACTAGTAATATTATTTGGTGGGAACAGTGAATTGAATTCTAGAGATTCCGAGAACAAAGATTATAAACGAGAATAATTTTGTAGCAGTTGGAACTGAATCTCCTAGCACATCCCGAGACATTTATTATGCAAAAACCAAGCATTCAAAATTTACAAGGAACTCAAAGTATAAGATCAATTTGCGAGGAAACCGAGCTGATCAATTAATTTTTTGTTATGACTATATTATAAATAATTTCAGAATCAGGCTTTAATTTTAAGAGCAATGGATTCGATGGGATTTTTTATCCAAAAAAAAGCTTAATTCATAAATGCATCTAATATCAGGATTGCAACTACTTGAAGAAATTCCAGAGACTGAACGGGTCAGTATTTTGATCAATTCTTTTCCTTTAGGTACACATACGACAGAAAGACAGAAGGGCTTAATTAAATTAGAATGATGCTGTTTTTCTGAATAGTCTTTCATTTTTTAGATAATTTGTTACTCCAATTACCCTTAGGTACACAGCCGGTATACCTTCAAAATATTCTATTACCTCTGAAGACAACTATGAATCTATACACTACACATTTTTTTTATAATTGCTTTTTCAGCAGGGTTAGACTGACATTGTCTGTCGATAAAATTCTGAGATAAAAACAAAGACTTTTTTAGTTTATTTTTTAATGATTTCATCTTAAGATTAAATTAAGTGACACAAAAAATCATAGAGAGTTATATAGAGATATTATAATTACATTTTTTTTTAAACATTTTTTTGACTTTTATATAAATTTCTCGCAAAAAAAAATAACAAAAAAAAACATTTTTAAACTATGCTATTTAAAAACGTTTAATTGGGTGCAGATACATCGGTGCATTGACCAATAAATGATTTTTAAATTCTATATGTTCACCCTGTCAAATATAATGATCGAATTATACACATAAATTTAGCCGTTTGGTAAATAAAATAGGATATAATTATCATATACTAACACTCTTTTTTGTATTTCTCTTCAAATCTTTAAACAGTTTTATCAAAAAAAATTCCAGAGTTTAACATGATACGAGAGACTGCTCAGATAGAACTAGCGATTTTGAGTCTCGATTCTCAGGGCGCTGGAGATGTAGAAATTTATTCCGAAATAAGCCAAGGTTGTTATCATTCTTATTGTGACCTATCTTTTTCTAAAATTCTTTTATAAATAGAAATAAAATCAGGGAATTCAAAACTTTTAAACTATGTCGGTGCACTGGAACCTTATCTGACTAATGAAGAGGCTTCCAAGCGCGTTAAAGGTTAGTTTAATTTAAGCATAAGCCGCACACTAACTCTACTTCCAGCATTAAGTGAATGTATTAAAATTCAGGAATCCAGGTATTGGTTTCCATCATCAAAACTTTAACGCTCTCCGAAATGAGTCACAAAACTGGTATTTATTTGTAATTAAAAATTTTGGTTTTATATTTTACTAATACTCTGATTTTGAACACCAGCTCTGGTTTTGGTTGATTTCTTCACTTTGAGGTCTTCTGATGCTGTTAGCGTTCCTCAAGTTCTTGACGGCTTTTGGGCCTTGATGAATATGGAGGGTTCTGGAAGAGTTTTAAAGAAAAAAATAGCAGAAAGGTATTTTATTTAATAAAAATATATTAAATATTCTTAATAGAACATCATTAAACTGAATTCGACTTATGTATTTGGTAGTATTCTGAAACACATCCACATCCAAAGTTATCAACAGAGAATCAGAAATTTATTCTTCCAGATTTTGGAAAACTTTTTAGATTCGAATGGTAATGCGGTTTATTTTTTTAATATTAAATTTATTTTATTTTTTTTTTTAAAAAAAAAACATAATTATATTGCTAGAAAATAAGCCTCTAGGCGATGATTTTATCCTTGGCGCGATCAATTCAGTCGATGGTGAAAAAGATCCCAGAAATTTGTTGGTGGTTTTTGAAATCATAAGAAAGCTCGTTGTTGGTAGTGATATCTCGCATTGCACAAAGGTAAAACAGCACTAATATACTTTTTAAGTGATATATCCCTTTTAATCCCACGCTTACTTAATTTGAATTTACAGCAAGCATTTGAAGTTGTTTATTGTTACTTCCCAATCGCTTACAAATCAAATCCTAATGACAATTCAGCTATATCCGCTAAAAATCTTAAGGATAAGTTGAGGTTAGGAATAATCTTATTTATTTTATCACCTACATTTTATTGGTTTTAACTGAGTACACTTTTTTAAATTTCGCTTTTAGGCTATGCCTAGTATCTACACCTCTCTTTGGTCCATTAATAGTACCCAGGATAATGGAAAAAATTGAAACCACTTCCACAGTTGTAAAGGTTCGAGCTTTTTAATTAATTATTTTTTATTTAAATTTAATATTTACATTTATTAATTAATATGAAATTATAGGAGGATATATATAAAGTAATTATTGATGGATCAAAGGTGTACCCAGTTAGTGTCTGGGAGGATGTATCTAGCTCCCTTTTATCCATAATAGTCAAAGAGGTAATAGTTTATTTCAATAATTTATTCATGATCCCTAAAAATACAAGAATAATCCATTACTGTAGGTGAATGATGGCATCAGTGAAAATGTTACTGAGTACTCACTCCAAGCCCTTACGTCTATAGCCTCTATTTCAAGTGAGAGCAGCATAATTGGCGAGTCTTTGGAAATTGTATCTCGAAATGTTAAAGAGTCTTTGGAAGTTATTGAATCTTCAAGAACCGAAACCTCCATCAAATTATTAAACTCTGTTGCATTTTCATCTTCAATGAACTGTATTATGATGACTAAAATATTTATGAAATCATTGATTGATCTTTTCAAACTAACAGACGTTGTCGTCGAACAACGCATAATAATGGATTTCATCATATGTTTGGGAAGGGCTAATATTAAGTATCGAGATTTCGATTTCTTTCCTCGGTTTCACGATGATCTAATTTCAATATTTTCAATACAATCATTAAATTACAATGTCGATGAATACAGCAGCAAATTTATTTCTAAAATCTCTGGAATAGCTATGCTGTTGGATATAAAAGGCTTACTGACCGAAAACGAGGTTTTTTAATTGTCTTTATTAATTGAAACTAACCGACAAAATCTACTTATTTTTTTATCTTTTTCATCTTTATATCTCCCTATATTAGATCATAATGTGCTTTTCAACACTAACGAGTGCCATAATTCTCCCTGGGATAGATCCCAAGATTAGGTATATAATTTTTTTATATTATCACTTTATTTGGCTATTCGGCAAAAAACTCTGAAATTTTTAAAATGACATTCAATCATTCCATTAGCGCAACCTCTTTGATTCATATCTGTGATTTATCTCTTGAAAATCCTGAAAATATAAACAACATTGTTCTTGAGATACTATTCAATCATTTAAACGCTCTGGACGCTGAAAAGAAAAACTCAAAAGAATATGAAAATAGAAGATCAGTAATATTGGGTGCCATTGAATCGATTTCAAAAACATCTAAATCTGCTCTTTCTGAAGTCATTAAAAGATTTGTTTTATCATTCAAAGATACGAGTAAATTTTTCATTATTTTTCATTTCTTTGAGTAAGGTTATCGATTTGAAATTCATTTGAATTTAATATTTTTTCTTTGGTTATAATTTAATTATAGGTCCCAAAATAACCACTTTAGAATCAATAAAAAATATTGTCATACATCAAGCTTCAAAAAAATCTGATTTTGATCGTCTGAGTACTGATTTTATTATACCCACAGCAAGATCTGTACTCATTAACTCCAGTAGTTGTCTTGATTCATTTATCTCAATTGCTGAAACTTCAAGCATCGTTTTCAGAAATTTAGACACAAAGTAAGCTTCATTTCTGTTCTACTTTCAAATCCAGACTCAAGAAAATAACTATTGTCTCATTTATTATATCTATTTTTTATTAGCGAACAAGAGATTTCATTGGCAGAGTGGCTAAGTTTGCTAAAGGGATTTATAAGCTATCCAAATAAAGATTCCTCCCAAACTGGAGGACCCTATATCATTCTATCTTCAATTCTGTGCAGTTGTAGACCAGATCTGAAATTATTAGTTGTCAACGAATATTTTCCTAAACTAGTAGACTATAATAATTTCCACAGAGATCTTATGATTTTTTGTATAGAATCAAACGAAGAGGCTGCCCGGCTTTCTTCATATCAGATATTATCTTCATTATTGAACAAAGAAATAAATGGTAATCTATGAATTTTACAATATATTTAAGCCTATTCCAATGAACCACCATTATTAAACCATATCTATTATTTTTTTTCCAGTTGATGTTAGAAGATCAATATTTAACTTGGTTAAATCTACAATTCAGGTGTCAAACTTTAGTTCGATAGAAATGGGGCTATGGGTAATTTTTTTATCTTATTTCACACTTGTATAGGTATTGGATGACTCCATAGACTACTTAATCATCCAATCTTTTAATGAGATCAATTAAATGTTTACTCATTCAATCTTTTAATCAAATCAATTGTTAATTTTTCAGGTATCGAGAGGACTCATTTCTAGGGGTGACCAATTCGGTTTCGAGTTAGCCTCTCAGATTTTTAACTATATAGGAGATCCTAACTTTTATTCTAATTCCTATGGCTCTGAAATTGATTTATCATTGGTTGTAAAGAATCACCCGTGGGCAATTAACAGAGAATGTCATTCCAAAATCTCGCCGTTGTATAAACAAAGGTATTACATGTTTTTGCTCCCTAAAGTGACTGAAAAATACGAGGATAAGGATAACGGTATTTTGATAAACTTTAGCTTTTTAATTGATTTCCTAGTTTGTAAAATATGTTTTCGTCTTTGATAAATCAATTATCAGAATTCAGAAGCAGGTTTTTGGTAGCATTCTTGGGGGTTATTAACAACATACCCATGGAGATTATCACTTCTCAGATTGAAAGAGTATTTCGAAATATTTTATTTACAATGAATAAGTACTTATATTTGTTTACCATTTTCAAAATTAGGTTTTTCCTTTGTTGTTTGATGCCATATCATATCCTAGTTCGGATTTAAAATATACGGCAATAAATTCATTAAGACTTATATTTGAAAAATCACCAGAGCTGCTAAAGAATCGCATCTCAATTTCTGAACTAATCGAAAAGCTACTAGAATGCTTGGAAAATATAAACGGAGATTCTTCAGTGGTAATTTTCTATCAATATGTATATATTTTTTATTGGGATAATAGAATTGTTTTTTTTAATTCAGGGGGTGCGAATTGAAGCTTTGGTACTTTTGTCTCTGTTCCCGGATGTATTTGGATACCTACAGTTGATGAAATATAAAAAGACGGTGGTTAAGAGATTGGAGGTTTCTATTGGTGACCACAAAAGGGTTGTAAGAAAAGAGGCTGCTAAAACAAAAAACAAATGGTAGGTTATTTTTAATATACTCTCTATTGATTTCTTTTTAACATACGCCCTTCTTTACACACTTAGGCTTAGTTTGGATTCCATTGATTAACAAAAAGATATCTTTTATGTACCATTTTACTATTTGATATCTACTACGCTTTTAGTTTTAAAAAACTCGGAATTATTTTATTTTATATTATTTTATCTTATTCTAGTTAAATAAAATTCTCTTATAATAGGCTTCGTCTCTAATAAATCCTAACACATTTCTGGTTTGTTTGATCGAATACTCATATATTTTAAATTATTTATATCATTTATAAGTTAAAAAATCAAAACATTTTACCTCTTCCCTAAGCATCTAAACCAGGTAAAAATTCAATTAAAATGCCACAATTTAATTACTTATTTCTACATAAATATTTTCCAATAAATAAGCAATTTGAATGAATTCAGCCCATGAATATGAAAAGACTCATTAATCACTGTATTTTTTAGATATTAAAGTTACAAAAAGGTTGAATAATCTACCCAAACTCGAGTCCAATGCTTTTATTTGGGTCTGGATTATTTATTTACTTCAGTTTAATAATTACCATATTTTAGAAAGCTCTGGAAGAGCCCATAATTTAACCAATGAGCTGGTAAATCATAAACATTTAAATTCAAAAAGTGAGTATAAATTTCTAAATAAAAACTATCTAAAATAAAATCTATTGCATTATTCTTCACGATTAAAACCAAAAATAAAATAAATTTTAAGGGTATTTAAAATAATTCAATTCAATAATAATTTTTTTTTTATAACTGCGGATTTTTTTAATACAACTAAATAAAATATTTCAATCCAGTTATTTAAAAAAAATAGTGTGAAGATTTGTGTTATATTAACTTTTCGGTAAAATCAAAGAAGATGCAGTAAAAAAGCAGAAAAGAAAAACGGAAGAGGTGATGGGAATGGGGGTGGTTTGCTGTTAAATAATCCAAATTTAATGTTCTGTCCAGAGTGCCAATCAATTTTCCTCCAAAAACAGAAAAAAATATAAACTTATATATAAAATCTGATTCTTGAATAATTTCAATGATTTGGATTCATAATTGTGTCGGATTCAGTTAAACAAAGCTTTATTAATATAAATTTAGTCCAATAAAATGTGGCTATTGAATTGGGTTCTAAACCAAACTTGATAAATTGTGGTAAATTCTTCAAAATAGGATTACCAATCCGATCTTTAATCAAGTATTGACAAAGACTTTTCAATCATTCCTTCCTTCAAAAAATAGGATTTTAATAGAAAATTAAAATAAAATGTCTAAAGTAAAATCATTCATTCTGCTCAAAAACAAAGTTCTCGAGTTTTCTGGGTTTTTTACACTTTGAGAGCTACTTAGATCATCAAGTCTGTACTCTGTATTTCTAAATTTATAATATTTTATTATCATTAAAAGAATTTCAAATTTAATTTTAGAAATTCTGGGGATTAGAAAGGATGTGTATAACGTTTTTTATTTTTATAAATCGATTTTATTTAGATATAAAAATAAAATCTAATTTTTAAAATGCTGTCAATTTATTAATATTTTTTCAGATTTTGGTAAATAAGTATGGTTAAATATTTACAATCAAAAAGTAATAATTCTCATAAAATTCGAAATTAAGTCAATTTAGATATGACGATCTTTAATTAGGTTTTTTTTTGCACTAAATTGAGGTATCGAGATTATTAACTGAAATAATTGAAAAATAATAGTTATGACTAAAAAACCATTCTTTTTTCTTTTTTTTTTTTTTTTGGTTTATGAAAATTTCTAATAATCTTTATCCGCGTTAAAATTTATTTATTTATTTATTATTTCGAGGAAATTTAGGGAGTGATTAATGTTTTTTCTGCTTTTATGTTGAAGGGTGCACTATTGATGAACTATTAAAATAAATTTACAGTTATGAAAATGCTCCAATAATATTGAGGAAATTATTAGTAGACACGCAGCCTTTACAAAAATAAAGGATTCCTTAGACCTAAGATTTTAACCAGCTATTTTCTCATAGACCCTTTTTAGATTTTACCTGCTAAACTATAAGTTTATTCAACAAAACTGATATATATAATACGACCATATTAACTCATAAGACTCTATTAGTGCAACCTTTATTATTGAGGGAACAAAAAAAAAAGTTGAAATGATAAATTCAAGATGAAATCAATAAATATTGAAATTTTTTCAAAAAAAATCTCTAAAAAAAAATAGTTGGCATATTATAATTTTAAGAAAGCAGAATTACATGCCTTGATTTAGGAGAAAAAGTAGTAACTTTAAATTTACCACACTAAATTTTTTTGGGGGTTTTGCAGTTTAAATTTTGAATGCTCGGTTGGAAGAAAGGCTGCTAGTAGATAGGATTATTTTTGTGATATTAACATATATAAAGAGATTTTACTTTATAATATTTATTTTTTTTACGGCTTCTCTAACTTTGGAAGCAAAGGGATCCATTAAAATAAAAATAAAATCTTTAAATAAATACCCTGTGTATTATTTGGATAATAAACAGGACACTATTAACCAGTTTCGTATTAGTATCCCACACGTTTTATGTTGTCTAAACCAAAATATAATTTTTTAAGATTCAGTTTGTAGCTAGCTATCATAAATTTTACTTGGGTCAATGATGAATTTTATTTTATCTATTTTTTTAGCTATATCACCTACTTTCCCTGTACATTAGCTAATGTGAATAGAATTTCTATAAATCAATGATCTTTATCAGAGATAAATTTGTTTTGAAAATGCTTTTTTATTGCTCTGAATCTTTGATGTATATATATTTGAATGTTAATTTGATAAAAAATAACAAAAAATAAAATAAAGTATAAAATTTTGGCAATCTGAATGGAAAATTATAATTTTACTTTTATTTAGCTTTGCTTTTAAACTACAAAAATTTTATGAAATTAATTCTTTTTTTAAAACGGGCTAATTTTCTTGGCGATAATATAAAGCTTTTTCATGTTAATAAATAAAATGAGCAATATCGAAATTTCATTAATAAAGACTATCCAGTCTAGATTAATTTGATACAATTTTATCCTTACTGGTTAAGCATTTAAGTAAGGTAGGGCTATCGCTCTCACAAATCACATATTTTAATATTGAAGGGAAGAGAAAATATTCAGCATTCTTTATTATATGCGATTCTATTAAAGATATATTTGGTAAAATCCTTTCTAATCCTTTCTGAGCCCAAATTCTTATCTCACTCTTATTCATGAATCACAATAATTTCAATTGAACTGGCTCCTTGATTTTTCCAATAGTATACAAATATTATACTTCTAACGATAATACTAAACGAAAAATAAAAACTATTTTTGATTCATCTGCCCTGAAAGATATAAGCGATATTCTTGATACATTAAAGTTTTGCCACTTTTGAATTTTAGGAATGGATTTTGCAGCTATTGAAAACAGAAATAGGATATTTGAACTAATGAATTTTCATTTAATTCACAATTCACAATTCACCCAGGCTCCATTTCATCCATTCCATTCGTTTCAAAATTGGTAAGTAATTAGAGTGAAGATTTTTAGTTTAAAAGCTGTGAATATTATTTTGCAAACCCTGTATTTAATTGAAATTCTATGGCAATAAATCTTAAGACAGCTTTTTTTAATTAAACTTCAATTAGAAGGTATGGAATTGGGCGAAAAGTCAATATAAATAGCGTCGCTTTGGGGAGTTGCTCTGGACATTAGAATTAGATCAAATGTCGTGTAGCCATTGAGAACAGTTGATTTTTTTATATTGGGCCATTGGCTGCTGTTCGATTAAGCCAATAGATTCTCTTTAATTTTTTTTCAAAAAAGTGATGGGCCAAACTAGACCATTTTGTGACCTTATAGAAGCTTGGAAAGAATTCTTATCCGAGTAACGATTTTATGCAGGCTGAGAGTTTTAAATAAACTAGCAGCGAATAATCATTTTGACTAATAGGAGGAGCCAAATCGTTTGTTCAACGGAATAGAGCATATTTCTCAACCCCATTAATACGTTTCCTTAGAAATTCTTGCATTTTTAAGAACATATTTTGATTATAAAGCTTTTCGACTCGGCTAGTTCTATTTCTGTTTTCCTGATGACTGTCTGTAAATATTTTTTGCAAGGAAAATGTAGATTCGGTGACAGTTGTAGAAACGAACATCCTCAAAGTACCCCTACTTTTGGAAATCAAAGTAATATATTTTTCATTGCTCTTTTCTTTTGTCTTTAATTTATTTATTGATTATAATTTTTCAGATTTTCAGGGAAGCTTTAAAACAAGTGCTTTTGGTTCGGCGAATTTCACAAACAATCCTCCGGATTATAAAAACTCGCCAGTAAAATCTAAATTGATTACTAGGTAAGCTCTAGTTCCTTCATATTTCATTAACCATTTACTTTTATTGTTCCAGAATTTATTCAATTTCACATTTCACAATTTTTTTTTTATAATCGAAATAGCGATGATATAATATCTGACCTTGAAAGTTTTCCTCCATGGAGATACACTTGTTACGGTTTCAATGATTCTACACCTCTGATAATCAGCGGAACTGATATTTCTTTTGAAGAATTAAGGCTCAGATATTATGAAAGTGTACAATTAAACAACATAGAGTATTACAACGAATTTGTTAGGCAGGCAGATGCAAAAATATCTGAAAAAATTAACGAAGTTATACAAAATCCAAAACTGTATGCTAATAATGCTAACCAAAATTTATCAAACTCCAATCCCCTTTCAACAACAGTATCGGCCTTTTCAAGTGCCAATAAAGACTCCAGTGCTGCTTTTACCTCTAGCTCATCTTTTGGTGCTTCTAATTCTTTTCATAATGGTTCTACATCCAGCCCATTCTCCTCAAAATTTTCCAAGCCTCAGTCTGCATTTGCCTCATCAACTTCAAGCTTCCTTCAACCCTCAAACAACCCAAGCTCAACCAACTTTAGCTTCGCATCTGCATTTGGCTCTACTCCAGCAGTATCCAATTCTGGTGTTGCTGGAGGCTTTGGCGGCTTCAATAAAACTGGATTTGGCAGTTCTATTGAAACATCCAATAGTTTAGCTGCTCCCGCTTTCGGGACTTCTAGCTTAGCTTTTGGTTCTTCAGGGGTTGAAACCCCGAGCTTCGGAACTTCTGCATTTTCTGGCGCCGCCAATTCTCAAAATACAAACTCTACCTTTGGTTCTAATGCATTTCCTGCTTTAAATGCTACCACCAATACTACCATGAACAGCGTAAATTCTGCATTTAGCACCACTTCAGCTTTCGGTAATAAGTCAGCATTTGGTTCAAATTCGAATCCAGCTTCTGGGTCTGCTTTTGGTACTTCATCTGCATTCACCTCCAACACTCCATTTGGACTAACTTCCGTTTTGGGGGCAAGCTCCGCATTCACTTCAAATTCTGCATTTCTGAATAATTTAAAAAAAGAAATTTTCTCTAAAAACATTGTCAATGGCATTTATGAGTCTCACTCCCAGTTCGGTCCAGATGTAGACTCTATCAAAAAATGTATTTCAGGGGATTTTCCAACCTCTTCCGTTAGCTCTGAAAACATCGAGGCTTACAAAAATCCAGAATTCCAACTGCATAAGATCCCCGAAGTCCCTCCTCCTTACGAATTAATATCTCCTAGCTAATTCTCACAAAGACATTTTCTGTATATCTCAGCACCAATTTTCAACTTAACCTGCCCTGTCTTGGAGTGCTCTACCTGTCAAAACATTATCTCGTATAAAATATTTTACCAAATAATTTCGAATCTCGTTCTGTAAAATTACTGATGTCTCGGGATTTGTATCAATTCTTCTATCATAACTATTTTTGGGAGAAGATGCTTTCTACGCCTCTCTTTTTTCTTACATAATCTTTTTTATTTTCGATCTTCCCAATCAAAATCGTTTATGATGGAACCCCTATTTAAAAACAAAAAAAAAACCTTATATATTTCTATAATATTTAATTATTTTTTGTTTTTCTTTTATATAATAGTAAAATTATTAAGAGGAGGGCATAAAAATTCTACAAATTTAGCTAGAAGATTTCAACTTACACCTTTATTGATCATTTTTTATATTAGGGTTATTAGCAAAAATAGACAGGTTTTTGAAAATAATTGCAAAAATAGACAGATTTTAAAATATCTGCAAAATTAGACGGGTTTTTAATTTGATTATCATTTTTGGCGAATGAATTTACTGATTAAATTTACCGTTGATCTATGAATTGTACCAGCAAATAGATGGAATCAATCTGTTCTATATTCATTTAACTGGCTATTATCATTGAAATTGGAGAAACTTCATAGTGACCCCAACTTTGGTTAAATTTTAGGTCCATTATTCCATATTGATAGTTACTGTATGAAATATTGATGTAAAATATTGATTCAGAATTTTTTTTTCTTTACAAGAAACTTGATTAGATTAAGCTAAATAAGACTACCTTCAAAAATATTTTCAGTTTAGGCTATGAAATTCACCAACGAGTTAAATAACTTCGGTATTTCGATTCTCATTATTTAAGTATACACTTTGAGCCCCAATTCTATAACATAGACAAATTATAATAGCTTTGACTTCAATTCTTGTTTAGAACCAGCTATAAAAAAAAGAATTCTTTCACTGTCATTATGTGAATCTTTTAAATACACTCATTTATTTTACTGTATGTATATAGTTTTATTATAAATGCTACAATCAAAGTAGTCTTTAACAATTTTTAATGGTTATTTTTGAAGATTTTTTTTTTTGTAAAAAAATCTATTAATGCTGCAGTTGGTATAAAAATTTAAACAAGATTGGAGATTTATCATAATATCAAGTACTAAACATGAATTAGGAAATATTAACATAACTATATATCTAAGAATCTATTCTATTATTTTACCACCTTCTGCATTTTTAAGTAGTAGATTTGCTAAAAAATTTACACTTGAGGCTTAAGAGTACTAAATATAGAGACCCAGTACTCTTCCTAGTATATTTAAGATTTCTTTTTTTATTACAATACACGTCTTTTGTATATAAGTATCGTCCCAATTTATAGTTTAGTAAGCGATCTCACATTACCAAATCACAGCATTATGGTTGAATTATATCACCACTAGTAATAAAGCCAGTAAATCACAAACTTGAACTTTAATTTGAAATATTAATGGTATTCATGGTTTAGACGATTCAAAATCGTTTATATTATCTCAAAAATTCACTTAACTATGATTGATTTGCTTTTAAAAAATTAATAAGTCGTTGAGGATTTTTCGAAAGATAGTTAGACGGTAAAGAATGGCAGTAAACAATGCCTCCATAAACTCAAAATTTAAAAAAATTTGCTGCTGTATTTCGTAGATTGCAATTGGTTTTTAATTAAAGCTTTAATGATAAAAACTAATTTTTTATTTCAGGTGAAATCTTCAGAATGTTGGGAAAATAATATATAGAACAAATTTATGGAAAGATGTTCTTTTATTAAATGGACAAATCTCTCATTTTACATATATATTTTTAAAAAAATACGTATGCAGTTTCCAATAAATAATATCTTTTTATACCCACATTAAAATCTAAAAAGAATAAAATTGCGTGGACTTAAAATAAAAACCGTAAACTTTTTAAACTTTTTAATACATTGAAGCTAATTTGGTACATTAATAGCTTTGAAAGTGATTACAAGTTTATTTTGTAATCATTTTTTGTTTTGTTTCGGATTTCACTATTTTTTTATCAATCAAAAATCTATTAAAATTTTTCTTTTAAATATATGATCTTCAATAAATCGGATAGAATTTTATTTGGAAAAGTGTATTTCTGAATTTTTTTGAATTTTTTTTTTGAGGATATTCTTGTCTTGCTCAACCTAATCAAGTTTTTTTAAAAGAAAAAAAAAACTCTGAATCAATATTTTACATCAATATTTCATACAGTGATGTCAATTTTCATAAACTGGGCTAAATTCTAATCAAAACTGGGGTCATTATGAAGTCTCTCTAATTGTGATAATAATAGTCTGTTAAATTCATA
>LSSL01004450.1:0-13560 GCA_001953115.1 Smittium mucronatum
TTTTAACCTTTTTATTATTCGATTTTGATTCTTAAATGTGATTGATATTCAATAAAGAACGTTAATCCTTGCGTATAATTAATCCATTTTAATTAGATGAAATTTTATTAGGCTTAATCTATTTAATTTAGTTGAAAATTGACTAACAGCATCATAAAGAATTATTTTATAAAGTTGATTTTTAATTTTATTCCGATATTATATTTTGAAATTTAAATATTTGGATTTAAATTAGCTTTTCGTTTACTCAAAATAATCTATAAATACTTTATATTCCCGTTAATACTTTTTTGGGTCAAAATAGAGCATATTTTATGTATTGGCTATAAAAAATTTGAAAAAAAAAATAATTAAAAATTGGGGGTAATTTTTTTTTATAGTCAAAGTAATGTAAATGTTGTGATTTTAAGCCAATTTAGAGAATAAAATTATAGAAAAACAACTATCGTCAAAAGATAGAGTTTTTATTGAAGTTAAGTTTATAGTGTTATTTTCGAATTATTATAATTAAAATACAGAGAAATTTAAAAAAAAGTCAATATATGCGAGTTTTTTTTATAAAATAAAATCCATAAATACTTAACTAAAAACTAATGAATAATCTGAAAAATCTCTAAACTGAAAAAAATTTCACCCATTTTTGAATAATTTCATAAATTTATCGCTATATAGGTACCTATCTGGCAAGGTAAATTTTTCTAAATAAATGTCCCATCTTATCTACTTCAATAAGTTCAAATTCTCACTATAAATTGAAATTTAAACGTATTAAATTAGATAAAAATCGGTTTTTTTAGGGACTAATAATGTCATACATTGGTAATTATAATCGATTAAGAACACCTCTTTTTATTTTCTCCCTACTTTCCAGATCTGAAATCATGGTAATAAGATAGCTAAAATTCATTGGTCATTCTATAATTGGGATTAAAAACCACTTTTCTACTAGAAAAATATTAATTTTTACTTGCCATGTGTAGTTAAATTTTATTATACCAAATGATAAAAACAGCAAAAAAATTACATGTGTTTAAAATAATCTCCCGTATAGATGAAAAAACCTCAAAAAATATTTTCCTCAGTTAAAATTTTAATAATTTTTTAATAAAGGTACAGATTATATGCTTTTGTTTTTATATGTGCATCATAAAGTAGCTCGAGTTTTCAGTAATTCAAAAACCCCCCCACGGATGCTGTAATTTTGATAATTTTTAAAGCTTTTGAAAAGCCTCAACCAAATATTTTTCTAAAAGAAAACCCCGTTAAAGTATATTTGATCCGATTAAAATATCGTGAGAAAAATATAAAATTACAATAATTTTAATGGATTATTGAATTATAAAATATAAGTAATCTAATATATCATCTTTTTAGTTAATTATCTATTTTAAACCGATTTTGAATTATTTTCTATTAAATAGCCCAATAGTATATATTTTGTAATTGTAAGTTACAAACGTAATAAATAAATAAAATTGTGAGTAGATTTATTATACAGTTCATTAAATAAACCAATTTTTTAAAAGCAGTACAAAGTTAGCAATATTATCTATAAATATCCCCAAAAAGACATTTAGTTACTATTTAATTTTATTTAGTTAATTTAAAAAAAACTGGTAGCTTCACTAACCCAATCAATAATATAAATATATATTAACAGAAAATTATCTGTTATTTATTAAAAATGATTTAACTAGGAAAATATAATCAAATCATAATATTGGAATTTTCTCACTTTAAAATATTTTTTTAATAAAGGAGTTTCTGTATATTATTTTTTAATTTGAATTATACTATCTCTTTTATTTATAAATTTTATGAAATCACTTTACTATTAATACGAAAAATACTTTTTCGAACATTTATAAATCAGATACTTAAATAAATATATTTTAAATACCAATAAACCCACATCTTGATTTAATGTAACCAAATCCAATTAAGGATAAAAATAATATTTTAAGCTTCATTTCCATGCTAAAATTATGTTTGCATACAGAAAATTTATAGTTAAAAATCATAAAATAAATCTTTATTAAATCAAACTAAATTATGTTTGATACATGCAGATAAAAATTAGCAAACATATTTATTAATTGATTTATTAAAATTAAAATAGTCTTAATAATTATTCAACTTGAATTTAGCCATTTTGATAATATAATAAAGGGATGTTAAATATGATAAATCACCATTTTCTAATAAAAGATGTTTACTTATATGCTTATTTTGAGGAATTGAATATTTAAAATTTAACATTTGCTATTTTATTATATAAATATATAAATATATGATTGGTAGAGATTTTGAAAATTTAGGAGTAAATGAGCTTTATTTTTGTTTAATATGATTTATTTTAAAAAAATTGGGCTAATTCAACTAATAAATTAAACTTAAATTTATAAGTTATAGTGATATGAAAAGTTTTATTATATTATATTTCGGTTGAATTTTTATAATATATATTAATTTTTACTCGCGAATACCATTTTGAACCAGAATTCTAAGTTTTTAAATTCGTATTTCCATTTATCTTTGTTGGATTATAAATCTAGATATTAATTCACATCTAATATATAAATTTTATAATAATAAACTATAATTTAATGGTTGATTCGAGTGAATTGGTCTTTTAATATAATATTATTTTTGAATATGATTATTATATATTATTTTATTCTATTTACAGACTAAAATTGATTAATAGCTAAAATTTAAAATATTAGATTTTAGCTATTTTTTATTCATATTAAAATAATATAATTTTAATTTAACTTGCTTCTTTACTTTAATATATTTTTTTTCGGTTAAATAATTTGAACATAACTACAATTTCTTTTACTAATTTTAAGTTTTTTATAAATATAAACCTTATTTTCTATAAAAGTTTTAATTCAATTTTATACATACTTAATCTTTCATAGCGCAATAGAAATCTCAATTATGAAATTTATTAACTTCGTAATTACTTCTATTAATTTCAAATATTGGTTCTTTTCAACTCTCTTCCTCATTTTGAATCCAAAGTATCTTGCATTATCAATGAAAATTCTTATCAATATTTGAATTTCCATTTAATTTCCTGCAAATTTTATTTATTCTGAATAAATTTGGTACACATATACTTTATCTATGGGGCTTTTATCGGTAAAAATGATTAAAATTTCACTATAATATATTTAAAATTTTATTATATATTAATATGCGTATTTCTAAATGTGATTTGGAGGTGATAAGTAACATAAAATCAAATTTAGACGTTTTTTTGTGCAAATAATCAAATTAATAAATGGATAGGAATAAAACTTATCTCAAATTTTAAAGTAAGCCCATGAAATTACATTTATGGTGTCAGTAATAATTTATCTGTATTTTTTCTAAACTCGATATTTTACATTATCTTAAAAATTTATGGTTTTGTGAATTGATAATAATCAAATATATAAATTTCTTTTAATTCTAACTGTTATAACTAGATATTTTTTTAATGAAAATTCAAGCTTCACGGCATTTGATACACATAAATTTATATAAATGATTTTTATTAGAATTTTTTACGCATGAATAGGAATTATTTATTAAAAAGTCTCTATATTTTAATTATTATATTTGTGATTAATTAAGCTTTCTTTTTTTTTTTCTCTCTTAAAATAAACATATCATTATCCAAATTTAACTTTTTATAAAAAGAGTTTTGAAATCCATGTTTATATTAAAATAAAAATAAAAGTAAAGTAAATAATACTATAGGTATGAGGCCCAGATCAACTAAATTAAATGTAAATCTAATTGAATATTAGTTATGAAATTTAAATAAAATTGCAATCTTAAGTTTAGCCGATAGTTTTTTTTTTATAAAATCTTAAAATATATATCCAGATTTATTTTACACTTGGTGAATATTTTACTGGATATTTTAAATATATTTTTAAACTAGAGATATTAATATTGATGTTTTAATAATTAACAATTATCAATATGTAATACTAGTTCATTTAAAACTTTAAAAATTGAAGTTTATATGAAATATCTTTTAGAAATGTAGCAATTATTAACATCAGGTATAAATATTATCGTATAACCTGGTAAAATTATACATTCGTTAAATCCAAAAAAAATAGACTAAATCGTAAATCAGTTGATTCTCACTTTAAAATCATATTTTTATTATTATTATGTATAAAGTACATCTAAAACTAATAAATGTTGTTAATTTTTTTTGTAAATAGCGATTCTATTTAGTTTTGTTTTTGAAATAAAAATTTACCCAATCTTTGTTTATTAATTATTCTAAGAATTCTATTTTGACGAATCTTTAAATATTATTGTCATTGAGGGACTCATAGATTTATTTTTTAAAATTTTTTCAAGGTTTAAAAATATAAGAAGGTATAAGCATTTAAAATAATGAATAATGGGTTTTTATTTTATTTTATTCTTTTTCTAAATATATTTTCTTATTATTTTCAGTTAAAAAAAGGATTGATTTCAAAAAATTTATCCTTAATTTTTTTCGTAGAAAAAATATGAATACAAAATAAACAGTATTTCATACCATCTACATGATATATAATCATAATAAATCTTCTAAGAATTATATTCGGCTGAATTTAAATGTTACTTTTATTCCTAGTAGTTTTATTTTTTATATTAGATAACCTGAACTACAATATCAATAGGTTAATAAATTTAATATACATATTTTTTATCAGGGAATTTATTTTAAGTTTAATAAAAATTTCTAAAAACCGATTAAAAATAAAATAAAATAAGTGAAAATTTTTCAAAAAAATTTCCCTAATTCTCCTCTGCCGCTCTAGCAGCTCCATAGCACGATGGAATTTGTTAAAGGGGGCTAGTAAATCATTAAAACTCTGCAGCTCAAGTGCTCTGGGGACGAAAATTCAAATCAGAAATTTGGCTGTTTACCGCTTAAATTTATGATATACGTCGTCAGCTTGTAGCTGAATCAAGGTATGTATATAGCTCCCCCATCCAAGGAGCTTTACAACTATCCAAAACCTAGATAGGTTAAAATTTGAAAGTTTAATTTTGAATTCTGAGCGGATCGGCACAGTTATGAGCCAAAATGGTAGTCTCATATATTTGTTTATCCCATGGAGAGTAATTTAAAAAGACGTGGCTACAGTTCCAGGTACATATATTTCGAAGAAGGAACAATTTTTTTAGAAGTTCATATCTGAAAATTTCATGCTAAATAGCTGCTGAACGGTAGTGATAAACTTATTAATAATTTCTCGATTTCATCCTGGCCAATTTTCAGCTCAATGTGCAAAAAAAAAGGATTCATCTAGTTTTATTTTCTGACTATAATTTTAACAACCATCATCAGGTGAATTTTTTATTGGCTATTTTTATTTATCTTTTCCATTATGGTGAAATCCCTTTCGCATTTTGAAGTTTATACATAATTCTGTTTTATCTACCTTGCATTAACGGTAACTAAGGTTACCGTTCTGGTCTTGGTAGGCGATTAATGAGTTCTTAAATTCAATAATTTAAATTTTACTGCTATTGATATTCAAGCTCTCCTAAAATGCTGATTTTTAAGAAACCAAATTTTATCCCCGATTTGACTCGTACTCGTTCCGTGGTGGTTGTCTTGACTTCATTGGCGTTAATTTGGATGGTTTTGATGATTTCTACTTGTATTGTTTTGACTTGAATTATCTCAAGAAAAACTTTTCGCATCCGTAACGGCCAATAGGCATCAGAACTGAATTTATGAATTTTCTTTAAGCTATTAGATGTGTTGCTACAGTTATGGAAGCTACATGCAGCATACAGCATGGAGAGCCTTTATGAAATTTAATATATATTTTTAATATTCCCTGAAAAGTTCCCTTTTTTATTCATTATGTGCCGTAAATATGTATATTGATCTTTATTTGGTATTTTTAAGCCTTTAAGTATCAAATCTAACAACCAAAGACCAGCTGAATTCATTAAAACGCACTTGGGTAAATTTAAAGTCATATCGAATGTGTTTGATTAATCAGTGATTTGATTTAACGCAAATTGAATATCGTGATCGTATTCTTCTAACAGCACGGAATCATCTGAAGAAGCGTTCCAGTTATCCTAGATGTGAGATTGAGTAAATAAAAGCCTTGAATATCCTTGAAAAAGTCGTTTACATGGAAATAAAAGTGTATGACTGAGATTTATTATCCTTTTCTCAGCCCGCACATGTATTCATTAGGTTTATAGACATCATCTTCAACACTAGCGGGTATTTTCAAGGATAAATATAGGCTCAAGGTAGCTTTAATTTAATATAACCAGTTCTGGTAAACCTATCCACTAAGTAAAAATAATTTAAATCTAAACTGTTTCTCCAATAAAATTGAATTTACACAGTAAAGAATCCCAAATAATACTCGCAGGTCAAAATGAAGTCATTTAATGTGGTTAATTTTAGAAAAAATAGGTGTATATCAAAATATTCTTGAAAATATTGATCTTTTAACTAAGGGTTTTTTTCTTATATAATAAAATTGATTATTAAAATTTCAAAATCTGCTGCTTTCTGAGTTTTTTAACTCATTTTTTTGGAAGGGATTTTACGAAACACGTATAATTTTGTTAAAAATAATTTTTAAATTTTATTTTGACATCAGTATATCTATAATATGCTTTTCACTAATAAAAATAGTTAATTTTCGGTCATTCAGATGTTCAGGGGGGTTTTTTTTTATAAAGAGGTATTGCTTAGGCTTTGAAGGGAAATGTGCATATTAAGAGAAAATTAATTCTGATATTAAATTTTGACTGACCGCATTGCAGTACGATTTTCAAATAGGATATTCAGGCTTTCTGGTTTTGGTTTCATGAAGGAGATATTTAATAAATCAGATTTAGAAACCTATGTTTACTGTAAAATTATTTTTTCTCTTCATATTAATTTTAAACGGAAATAATTGTATATCATTTTTTTAGGAGAATACCTAGTATAAAATATATGAGGGATTTTTATTATTATTTTTTTGATAAAAATTCTTTATTTACATGATTAGTAAAGTGTAATATATTTAATAGCACGCTTTTAAAAATCTGTCACTTAAAAAACTTAGATATAGTTTTCGCCTCATAGAATATTAAATTCCTATAATTTTTCTTTTTCTAAAATATTCGCAACTAAATTTATGTATACTAAACACTCAACAATTTTTTTCCAAAAATGCAAAAAAAAGTTTCAGAAATCAGATGGCAACCTGGCTTATTTAATTTTTTTTTAAAAGCTTCTAATTGATGGATATTTTGGTAAAATGTTCATAAGAAACAATCTTATCTTTTTTTAATTAAAATTTTGTATAGTTGCATCATGCACAGATTAAATTTTAGGGCATTAAACTAATATTATATAATCAAGGATTTTTTTGTAAAATAATTCTCGCATTAAAATTTTTTTTGATAAACAAGTTCCATGAAATAATAAAAAAATTCGAGCAACCAGGGGTATTAGTGAAAAATTTGATTTTTTATAGATTTTATTTTGAAATTTGTGTTTGGTCCTGGAATATTTTAATCTATAATTTAATTAAAAAAATCATTTTGATTAATTTTAGCTTAAATATTCTTTTAACTTTGAAACTATCAAATTTAAAGTATTAAAACACGGTTTCTATAGCTATTTTGAAAAACTGAGACTCCGTGCATGCTTTGGGTTTTACACTAGAAATCCTAAGAAAATTTAATAATTGAAATTGGAAATAATAAATTTTAACCATGGAAATTATTTATTTAAGTTTCACTTTTCCTTATTAAAATTCAAATCATTTTTTTGATGTTAAAAAGTATATTTTATTAATTTTTTGGGTGAATAATGTTTTCTATCAATAATACGACATAACATATATAAACATTACAAAAAAAGATCCTGTAAATCTAAAACCCCCAAAATTACTATTATTAAGACGATATTTATCCATGAATTTATTTTATCATTTATATAGTTTTATCTTAGCATTTAAAATAATTCATAATGGAATGATTTTGTTAGATTTGTTGGTTTATATAAGTCTTTTCATCAAAACTCTTGTCCAAAAACCATCGGATTCATAAATTTATACCAAGAAATGTTCTCAATCTGAGCCTATTAATATAACTTCAAATATTTATAAATTATTTTAGATCTTTATAATTTTAATAATCTAAATTATGATTGTAAAAAGTGTAAAAAGACCGAATAAGCCATATTAATAAACCAATTTCAGAAAAATTCGAGTTATAATGACAAAATATCTTGTAAATTGAAAAATATTTATACATCTAATTGCTTATATAATTAACTTTTTTAATAAAATTTTCTAATATAGCACGATTTTAAAAGCTTTTCCCTGAAATGATAATAAAGTTCGCCTTATAAAAAAGGTAAAATTTCAAAAATAGCCAAAATAAATTGACATAATTACATAATTGCTGAATATAAATGTTAATCCTTAGTTTTAAAAAATAAAAAAAGTGCTAATTATCCAGGCAATAAATTCGGTTGATTAAGGCGCGTCAATTTGTTCTAAATCATTAACGCCTTTAAAACCATTATAGACATTGGCACTGTCCAAAATCATTCGGTTCTTTAGACTTTTAAAGTTAAAAAACATCAGTTATTGGTAAATTTATGGTTAAGATATTTTAAAAAAATTCTTTAGAGGATTACAAACACTGAAATGATAGAATCTATATTTACAAAAGCAATTATTTAACGGATTATAATAGTTTTTACCCTATAAAAGTTTCCTCAAATAGCTTTGAAGTACATTTTCTAAAATTAAAAAGAATATTAGGATAGCTGACTTAAAATTATCCCCAATAATTCGTCGAATTGACCAATATTTTAAAGTTATGTTGGTTATGTTGACAAATATAATAAGTGTGGCCTCGATTTTATTGCCATTTTTCTGTTAACCTAACAAGATTATTTTTAAAAATGAGCATAAATATGCATATATGTTGAAAGATGAAACACACTTACTCTATTTAGATCTATTTACAATAATATTTTTGGAAAATATAAAATTTATCGTTTATTAAAATGGAGGTTTCCACAGTTTTAAAAATATTAAGTTTTTTTTTTTGCCTTTTTACAGCATTTTTCGGATGATAGTAAAGCTTTTTAAATAAACTATGGGTTATTTTAGTAACAACAGAAAATAATAAGTCAAACTATAACTAGCTTAAAATTCATCAACTCGATATATAATATGAGTTGTTCTTGTTATATATATATATTTATATTTAAAATATACAGTTATGTAATACTTATATTGGTAATAAGGTGAAGGTTTAATATAAGAAAATTCAAAAAAAAAACTCAAAAAGATATAATTGATCTTCTATTAAGCTCTTTGTAGAAGACTTTTTAAATATGAACAATTCATATACTAAGCTTTGAGCTGTTTTTTATTTACTTTTCTGTTTTATTAATGTATAAATCACAATTAACAATATTAAATACCGAAAAAAGTGTGTGGCAGAGATAAATACACTAAAAAATAAGTTTTTTCAACTGAGATAATAAAAATAAATGTTAGCTTGTTGCTTTTTTGTTCTTATTCAAAATATATATATATGCTTATTTGAAGTAAAAATAAGAAAACTTGACCTTATTTAGGTCACAAAATGGTTTTATAAGCTTTAAAGATTAAACCAAATGATAGCGCCGTAATTATTGAAAATTATTAACCGGCTAATTAATGCTTTGGTTATTTTTTATCACTAAGGATTAATAATTATATTTTCCAATAATGGAATTGAATCAATTTATTTTGACTATTTTTGCAAAATTTTCATATTTTTGATTATTTTTGAAATTTTCCTCTTAAAAAGACCTGAATTTTTTATATAAAATTTAAAAAATCATCAAATTAAAAATTATTAAACTGAAATTCTAATTTATCCCTTTTCATATTTTATTTCGATGTACAATTATCATAGTTAAAAAACCAATTTATTTATTTTAAAAGTTTATATAAGTATTTTAAAGTTATAGAATTAATATTATTTGGTGAAATCCCCCCCCCCCTTAATGTCCACCTCGACTTTAATATTCACTTAAATTCAGAAAAAAAAAATTTTACTGTTCTTCAGAGAATTTAAGTTTTTTTAAAGTGATTTGTGTTATAAGTATATTTTGTATTCTAAATCATAAAATAAACTTTAAAAAGTTTTGAATTAAGCTAACCATGAATTATTTTTATTAATAAAAGCTTAATAATAAAAAAAATTGAACTTATTTAGTTTAATTGGAGAAAAAAATTATAATAACAAGTTTATTGAGGGCTTTTTAGAAATTTGGGAAATGTTCTGAAAAATAAATATAGCATAAATTTCTTATTTTATATCAATAAATGTTTAAACTTATTTCCTGTGGCTCCTCGAAACCGCTATAAAAAATCATAATAATTATTGAATAATATCTAAACCGAATCCAGCTTCCGATTTCGATTTAGATTTCAATAAACTTATATTAATATTGCACCTATTTTAGGGGCTATGACTCGAAAATAACTATCCATAGCGAGATAATCTAACCTTGTAATGATTCGCCAATATATTGGCTCATATGGTTCTATTTCTTGTGTTGAATTTAGCAGAAATTTTTGATAAAACTCCATATTATCAATCAATTTTCTGAAGTCTTTTTTCGATTTATAAACAATAGGACATAATAGCGTTACTGTTACATTCTATAAGTGCCTATATTAGCTTTCCGTAAAATATTTTCTGTATTTTCCCTAGTAAAACAGCTTCAAGTATCTAAAATTACATAAAAAAACTGTGTGTCTTTTGTATGAATGCATTAATAATTATATTATTGGGTTGGTGGTTGAAATACATATTTTGAAGCATTTTTTTTTTTTTTATATAAAATTTCTTAGTTGTGCTAGCTATTATTTTTTAATCCTTATCCCGGAACTGAAAATCATTCCGAAATTAAGACCTTCTGGTGATAAAGGTAGATATTTTTTTAAAAAAATCATAAAAAAAGAATTTTATCCTTTTAAGATAGTTTAGTTTTTTTTTTCCTTTTTTTTTCTCATCTCTGAAAGTTCATCGCTCAAAAATCTAAATTTTGAAAAATAAAACATGTATAAATTATCAAATCCTGCTCGGATAGCCTTTTAAATTTACACATGAGCTTTTTAATTAAAATAATATAGTTATTTAATTGTTGGATTTAGACTAAGAAAAAAATCAATGGCCTCAGCTTGTCTTATAAAGTTTTGGTGAATATTGTAGGCAGTTTGACTAAATTAAATTAAAATCAATTCAACTAAAATCAATTATTATGATTATATGAAGTCTGATATACATATAAATATATATATTAAACCAATTAATTTTTATTACTGGTGGTTTTTAAGTACTAGTCTTTAATGATAAAACATAAATGTTATAAAAGTAAAAAAAATGATATTATTAATGGAATATTGGAAATTTGGGATATATTTAAACAACATCATTTTTAATGTTAAAAATCATTTATAATTAGCTTATTTTAAAAATTATAAAAGCAGTGACACAAAAGAGAAGATTTCAACTGTATTAAAAAATCAGACCTTTTTTGATAAAAGTTTATTTTAAGTAATAACTTACTAGTTTAAAAACACTTCTTTAATTCAATTAAAAGCAAAATTTTGTATTATAATGAGTTTTTTTCAAAATAATCTCTATTTAATAAATAATTAAAAAGCTTTAAAGAAAATATGATATATTTTAAGTCAAAATGAGATATTTAAATTTATAACACCCTGTATTTATTTATATACTCAAAGACTTTTATTGCATAGACCTCTTATTATTCTTAAATAAATTTTTTGTTTATTGTTGTTTATATTATTATATTACCCCCATTTCATCGAATTAAAAATGCTTAATATTAGTCTAAAGCTGTGTATTTTGTAATAGCTGGGTATCAAAGTCCTGAATTTTTCTTTCTGTAATGGCTGTTGATAAAAAAAACGTCATTCTTTTTTTTAATATCTTGGCTAAGCTATAAGCATTATATATCTGCTCATTATAAGGTTTACAAAGATATCTCATGTTTTTTTTCCCTTTTTCTTCGCAAACATTTTTAATAGTATAATTTTTAATTTACCTGTTATTTAGCCTTATTTATTAATTATTTAGATAATTTTAATCTTCCCATTTTACATATAATACAAAAAAATAATTTCGTAGTCAATTTCTCATCAAATCCAAAAATTATATCAAATCAATTTATACTTAAATAGTCAAAATAAGTGGAGAAAATTAACCTCTGACTCTCAACTCTTTTAGACTTACATCTAATAATTCTTCAATTGATAATCAATTAATAACTTCGGAAACTTAATATTTTTAATTATTAGAATTAGACAACTATTTTCTCCTAAATACTCTTTATTATTAATTCTTCGATTAAAATAGGAAAAAATGATAAAAAAATGTGATAAAAAAATTATGTTATTTTAATTTCATATGACATCATTTTTCAAGTTGCCCACAACTTTACTAATTTTATTACTGTTAATTTTTCAATACTGGTATTTTTCGTTAAAAACTCTTTTATTTAGGAGTAATAATTTTAGAAAAAGTCGATGAATACTTAAATTTTTCGTTATAATCAATTTTTGTGGTTAAAATTGGGCTACAATTTTCATTTTTTTTCTTAAAAACACAATAAATAATCATTATTTTTAGCGAATAAGATAATTTAAAGATATATGAGTTGCAATCGTTGAAAAAAAAAAATTGATATCGTATTATATAAATTTTATAATTAAATTAGAGTAAAGCCCAGAGATAAAAAATTAATTTATTTGGTATAAATATTTCTTAAATAATATAAGCCTATTATTGAATATTTATTCATTTTTACTTGAAAATTTTCTTTTTGAATCTTTTAAATATGCCAAGTAAAAATGATTTTAATTCGCTAAATCTTCAATATGTATAACAGTATTTCTCTACGATTTGATTTAACAAATAATATCAAAAAATATTATTACTAATTTTCGTCATCAGTGACTCAAAATAAATATTATGAAATTCAAAAATCTTTCATAATTGTAATTTTATTAGGACATTATTCAATATAAATTTTTTCTAAATATCAAATTAGACATTATATTTATTAGATAAAAAATTAAAAGTAAATATTTTTGTAGTCTTTTTTATTTATTAAAAAAATATTAAAAAAATTTATAACAGAATATTTTCTTCCAAGTACCTAGATTATTAACATGGGATTTAATTCGAATATCCTTTAATATTATACTAATATTAAGCGAATTTTATATATTATTTTGTGGTTTAAATATATTTTTCCAGAGTAAAAACGAGAAAAAAATATATATAATATAAAAATCCTTTTTAAAAAGTTGAAAATTTTAAAAAATCCCAAAAAAAAAGCTTGTATCTCTCAAAAAAAGTGATAATTTTAATATAAAAATATAAAAAATATAAAAATAAGGGCTATTAACAAAAATAGACATGTTTTAAAATAATTTTAAAACTATGCGGGTTTTCAATTTGATTTTTATTTTTAGCGGATAG
>LSSL01004458.1:0-13578 GCA_001953115.1 Smittium mucronatum
CTTGTAGCTGACTTAAAGTATGTTTAGACTCCCCCCCAAGGAGTTTTCCAACTATCCACAACCGGGATTCATTGAAATTCTAAAGTTGATTTTTTATGTCTGAGCGGATCGGTGCAGGTATGAACCGGCCGATCGTCTTATTTCGCTGTATGTCCCATCGAGAGAAATTTAATAAGATGTGGTCGACAGTTTCAGGCATATCGATTTTGCAGAAAGGACAATTTTTTTTGAATTTTTCATATAAAAATTTCATATTTGATAGTCGCTGGACGGTCTGGAAGGTCTCCGTTCTCATTTTCCCGATGTCCTGGAGGTCAAATTTCAGGTCAAACCCTGATATACAAAAAAGCAAAAAATTTTATTTAATAAAATGCTGATTTATAAATGTAAAGTTGAATAAAACTTATCAAAAACGAGACATCATATGTAGAAAAATAGTTTAAACTAAGAATAATAAATTTATACATATAGACAAATGTGGATGAAAGACCATCTACAAATATAATAGAAAAAACATAGCAAAAATTATTAACATGAATATAAATATAGGGACCAAGATGGTCGAAGAGACTCGAAAAGATCCACCTTTTCCAAACACCGTCCATTGAAAAAAGTTCAGGCGTATGAATAGCGAAATAACTAAATCTTCAAACCAATGACGTGGAATTTCATCACCAATTCTGTACAAAATGCCATGATGTGTTTCTTTAGGATTAGAATCTTGGGCGGGATTGCAATCATCTGTGCCGATTTCCTCTACCTGACGGAGATTGGTATCAGTGAGACCATCAACACTATCGATAATATCTGATATGGTCATGGAGGAGGGTGGTGAATTTACCATTGATTTTTCGACAAGCTGATCTATATCTTTTGGTTGTTTTACATTTTCTAACAGAATATCTGAACTGGACTTGACCCCAGCAAAAAAAAATTGCTCAATCTTGGATCTCATCCAAGACTTCTTACTCCATTGGATAGTAGTACTAATTTTTATAAGAGTAGAGGTACTGGTAGGAGACTTATCAACACGCTCTAGACTATACAAGGATTTGACGAAGAAAGATCCACCGTATGGAACATCAGGAGTTGAGGAAATTACCTCAATGACTATATAGTTTTCAGGATCAAATGATACTAACTTAAATTTCTCAACAGATCGAGTCTGTTTCGGGCCAACTACCAAATTCAAAGGCCTGATATAATTCACTTTGATTTCATCGCCTGCAAGAGGCAAATCTCTTTCCCATTTTCCAATTGAAATATCTATTAAAAAGGTCAAGGAATATTATTGATGAAAATTAAATTCAAACTAAAATTTTAGATGATATGGAGCTATACCAACCTAATAATCCTTCCTGAATCATTGAGCACTTTCTAACATTACAGGCACTATCTAAATCCTTGGATGAAGAGTCCATGAATTGTAAATAATGAGTAAGAGGAAAGTTCAAACCAAAAAATAGCATCCGTGACACTATTGGTAATGGGGTGTCTACTGTAGTTTCCAAAATTCGATTTTGCAGATGTTCGATCTTGGAATAGCCGAAGTTAACCCTTTCTTTAACGGGGGGAGCTGGAATTGATTCAGATTGAGAGTCTGAAATAACATCGTTATCTTTGGGCACAATGTCGCTTATTTCAGATGCAACATCGCTTTTCTCATAAACAATTTCGCTTTTCTCGCACACAACATCACTTTCTTCATACAAAACGTCACCTTTTTCTGATACAAAATCGCTTTTCTCGATAGCGATATCGGTTTTTTCGAAAGTGATCTCATCTTCCTCATTCAAAACATTGCTTTTTTCGTATATCATATCTCTTTTTTCAGACACAATGTCATCTTTTTTAGAAATAACATCGCTTTTTTCTAACAATAAATGTCCCTTATCAGATACAACTTCAACTTTCTCAGATAAAAATCCACATTTTTCAGACTCAAAACCAGCTTTTTCAGATACGAAATCAACTTTTTCGGATACAAAGCTGGCTTTTTCGGATATGTAATCACCTTCTTCGGTTACAAATACACCTTTTTCAGACACAAGCTTGTCTTTTCCGGATACAAAGCTAGCTTTCTCTGATGCAAATTCATCTTTATCGGAGACAGATTCACGTCTTTCTGATGAAAATTTTAATAAACCATGGCTATTATTGAATGATCCATGCGTGGAAAAAAACGAGCTATTAGAATGCAGTAGAGTATTAACAGGAGTAAACATTGACTTGACAGATTTTAGATGATCATGTTTTCCGCTCCTGTAAGAGCCCCAACTATCGGAAAATCCTCTTCCCTTCTTTTTATGCTTAAACATATGAGTTGGATTCGGAATATGAAATGACTTATGCTTAGAATATAGGGCATGTATATGGCTATAAGCTAACTCAAAGTCACTAAAATCGAAGAAAAAGAAGTTGGAATCATGAGTTGACACGATAATCGAGTTATATTCAAGAGGAAAGTCACTCCTTTCCATGCAAACGGCATCATGGAAGGATAAGTCAAAATGTGTAGCCCCTCCATCATCAGTCGAATTAAAATAGATACTATCAGCTGAAACCATAAGGACCCCGCTTAATTCCTTCTCGATGGAAAATTTACAAGTGTATTCTAGTGAATAGTAGAAACCCCCATTTTACTGAATTAATATAATAAATTACAGGATAAGCTTAGAGCAAATGGAAACTGAATATAAATTTGAATAATTACCGTTCAGAATATCCTGTGGAGCAGGTCTTTTTGATAGAAACGAGTGGAGCTCTGTTTTTGTATTAGCAGACACAATTGATCCAACGGATCCAGACCTACTATAAATCCTTTGGCCAATTTTAGACCGGTATTCACCAGAATCATCAGATTCTCGAGAAAATTCGCCAAGATGACTATGAGTAAATTCATCCTTAATGCTCTTAAGGGAGGGTCTCGTTAAATGCTCGATCATATGAGAAGCCCCTGAAGAGGTTGTGCTTTTTCTGAACTCGTGCTCATGCTTTTTAGAGTTCTTGAAGAGCTTCATTATATTGTAGTTGCTCAAGGGTATCGATTGCGAAAAAAAGATACTCGCACTGTTAAGCTATTTTCTTGAAAATTTCAGAACTAATTGCATGTTATATATATTTATACTATTTAATAATCTACTACTATGTTTTGACAAATTTCTATTTCGGAGACCATTCTTTAGCTTTTTTTTTTTACGAAAAGACCATTTTTCAGTTCAGTCATATTTTTTTTAACACCTGGCTCATTAGCTAATTTTTTTTCTAATTGCGCTTATGAGTTATATCACAGACTAACCAATAGGATTTATAAACAATCCCGATAAAAAAAACTCTTTTATTATTAATTTGAAAAATATATCCGCGATATGTTTTTGATATACCAAATTGATTTTCGGCTAATAGTGCTCCTAGTATTACAAATTGGGATGATCTAAAGGGTCAAAAAGATGTATTTGGACTCAATAAGAACCTTTCATTTCCCGCTTTCAGTATAAAAAAAGCAGCCATACGCAAATTTGTTCAATGAAACATAACTTGCTTGATGGTCAGCTCTTTCAGTGCCCAAAAATATTATTTCCTAATCGTGTAATTTATTGTTTTCTATTCGGCAATTCTGAAAATTAAACAGCTTGTATAGGCTAACTTTTAAAAAAATATTTAGATCTAACCCTGAAAGGGTTAAAAAATAAACACTTGTTTGATAAAAAGAAAAATTCTTCGATTCTGTTCTATGTATTGGGAAAGGTATTACTTTGAATTTATATGTATTAGCCACTGTTTATAGAAATGATAAAATTTTGATACGCAGTAATAAAAGAGGAAAACACAGAAATTAATTTCCTATTCATAGATGGAAGTCGTAAAACCACAAACTAGGTTTTTGAACAGGGATATTGAAAAATGTCAAGTATGCTCTGGTTGTGAAAACCATCTTGCATAAATCAAATGTATAGACTTTTTCCTGGAGGTTTATTGTCTGGGTACCTTAACCCTTTCAGGTGATATATTCATAATAGGCACTATTTTTCAGAAAATCAAATATTTCACTGAGCAGTATCATACTCTTTTTGAGAGATTTCACCTTGTAAATGAACGGTCGCGCGGATATTTATTTAAATTTAACCGCTTGTGATAAAATATTAAACAGTAAACCTAAATTTCTGTAATTTGAGAATATGAATAATATTTTTTAGTCTATAATACGCTAATCTATTTTTTTTAATCGGAAGAAAACGAAAGAAAAAAGATCTATGTGAATGGTCCTGACTGCTTATAAGTTGCTAACTCTTACCTTTTTTGGAAGCAGAGAATGTGAACTTATGGATACATTCAGCGAATAAAGTTACAAGAAATTAAAAGATAGCATAAATGATATAAGTTGAAAAAATTTTCTGCCGACATAATGAAAGTGTGACTTATATTTTCTAATTTCTTGACCAATCCTTTCGACAGGGTTATATTTCAAGAAAACCAGCATTAATTTTAGTCTAAAATAGTACTATCCCAAAAAGCAAATTCTAAATGGCAGATTCTTTTAAGACCGGACTTTTCTTTTACTATAAAAACTATAGGCTTGAAAGAAAATTGATCATATCCATACCAATAAAAATGGAAAAATAATCTTTAAATTTACAAATTTTGCGTATAATTTTTTTTTGATATTGCAGCTACAATTGACCAATAAATTTATATTTCAATTCTGTGCCATATTTCCAAATTAGAAAAGTACTAAGAAATAATAGTAAAGTGACCGTTCTCAAAGGGAACATCCCAAATGGTAAAGGGCTTGATCGATTCAATTGGCGATGAAATCTATAATAAAAATCACCATACTAAAAAAGGTTCAATCGGAATTTGGTTTTTATTAAAACACCACATTCTTTAGTACTCCAGGAGGTCAAGTTTTTTATTTCCCGTTTAGTAATAGCATTGATTTGTGATATTAGGTTTTCTATTCGCTTACAATTATAGATGTAGCAAATAATAACTGTGAGAAACCAAAAGTAGGCCAATTTACCACAGTTTTGAAGTTTATATTTTGATATTAAGTTAATATTATGCAAGAATGATTAGCCTATAGTACTTTGTAAATAAAGTGCAATATCTGTCGAGGAATCACATATTTAGTCTTTCGGGACTGGATAGTCAATAATGCGATCCAATTTTAGGTTAAAAATTCGTTTTGTTTTAGAATAAACGCATAATTTTTACTATTATCAAATAGAAAATGTTTCTTTTTTATAAATTGGAGCCCAATGCACTATTGGAAACATAAAGAGTTAAGTCGTTGATAATGGACTATATATCTATTACCAATTAATATATTTTTATGACCACTGAAAATAGAATATTATTTAGTGTTTTTACATTGGTTTAATTTAGAAAAATAACTCATCTATTTGCTGATAATATCTAGATTTTGGTATATTTTAGATAATGCACTTAGTACGAATGTAAGCGAGACCATGATAAAAAAATAGTTCAAGCTGATCAAATAGAATTGGCACCCTAAATTATAGAATACTAGGGAGGCCCTTTTTGAAAGCAGGCTCTTATCTATTTAAAAATCTCTGCCTTTGTGACTTGAAAATCCGGGTAGTATTGGGTAACCCGAGCAAATTTGTAAGTTGATTTTTTCTTTTCGCTAATGCAATTTATTAAAAATACAGATTAGTAATCAAAAACAGCATTTTTGAGAGAATTTTTTCCTAAAACTCAAAAATCAAAATAAATTCTCGTAAAAAAAAAAAGGAAAAGACTCAAAAAACACCAAATATATCCCTTATCAATCTATCTTATTAGTAGATATAATTGGTTAAAATTATGTGAAAAAAAGGCTATATAAAACGCTCAGAATATATAAAAATGAGAACCCGAATGATAATAATCTCATCTTCCAACTGCGTAAAGTCGAGTAATTGAGGTCAAATCCACAACTCGTATGTACCCTATAGGCACTGCTACTAGTTGGTAGGATTGAAAGGGATGTATTAAATCATAAATTCTGCCCCACTTAACTATCAAAAGTTCGTTTGGTTGAATGAGATAATTAACCCTTTCAGGGTCAATAGAGAAAAAGATGGCTCTTCATATCAGTTTAGTTATCTTTAGACCAATAATATTTGTATAATATTAAATAAACCATTAATTTAGGCCAATTGGAATTGATATTATACACAAATTTGGGCGAGGCACAAACTTGGGCCGGGAAATGGTTAAAAAGGCCTAATTAATTGAGATTTATTGAAATTTTCGACCCACGATAAAATGATATCGATCTTTCTACGCTGATTTCATTAGAAAAACCTGAAAAGATTGTATTGTGACCCTGACCGAAGATTACGAAAATTCTTCGCATGTGGTTTAGTTTCAGAATATAATGACTCGGATCAATCTTCCTACAACCAATCACTCTGTTCATATTTCTTTGTCACTGGGACATTTCATGTTGCTGCAACTGCCCCTTAAATATAAAGGAAATAATTAGCGAAATTCTAGTACGGTTATCTAAATAAAAATAATCATTTTAACTATGATTAGATATTCTGCGATTTTTTTTCAAACACACGACTTTATTTAAAAATGATCATCACAATCTAAGTGATTTTTTTTTGTATAACTGAATTTTATTGTAAGATAACGTCATTAAAAACTATTCTAAAAAAATACGAAAAAAAGAAAAAGAAGAATAGAAAAGACTATTATCATAACTACAATAAGCTCTTCTGCTGGATTACCAGCTGCGTACCTATGAGAAAAGGATGCAATCTACAAACTGAAAGACCCCCTCTGACATTGCTTCAAGTAGTTGTGTGACTTAAGGTTACTTGCAGCCAAGAATTAAGCTCTTTTTCAACGAATAATAGATCATTTAAATTGCTGAGCTTCTAGTCAGAGTCTATTTCCAACAAGATTAATAAAATTAGGCTCTTACCCAAACGTGGGATTGGCCTACATGGCTTTCCTACAAATAGCTGTTAGACGCTGAGATCCATCTGACTGTCTAACGCTGGACTTGTACATTAGACTATGTCTCAGCTGTGCTAAACGATCGGTTCCTCCTGTTTCGAGATGGTCCTCCTATGGAATCGCTGTCCTCCGAATTGCTGTGTGTTATCTCCACTACTCCCAACCAAGAATAGTGCAACGCTGTGCGCTGTCTTCACTACTCTCAACCAAAAATAGTACAACGCTGCGTGAAATTTTAGTCTAGTGTACTTCGAAAAGTACACTATTAAGCCCCTAAACCACAGCAAGATATTTCACTCTTAGGGAATCATAATCTGTGTGATTCTTAATTTAATAATTTAATCTCTACGGGGGTTTTTTTTGAAAAAAGGGTGGTTTTGTAGTGCAAGAATTTAAACTAGTTTGAAGTCACGTTAATATAGTAAAAAATTTATGACTAGATTATATCAAAACTTTAAAATAAGTATATCATATATAGACAATATCCACTCCTTATGCGGGGGTTTTTAATAAAAAGAACCCTAGTGGATGATGTTAACATCATTTGGATTTGAACTGTAAGCGTTTGAAATGTTTTATTTAGTATATATGGTATACAATTTGTTATAAGAGTTTATTTAGTTAAGTTGTAAGTTTGATTTTTTTATTTTGGAAAAAAAAATTATATTCTACCGAGAAAATTTTTTAAAAATATAAAAAAAAAATTAATTACCTTTTTTAAGATGGAACTGGAAATATCTAAAACTAGATTGAATTTTAAAAAAAAAATTAAATTTTACGATCAAAAGAGTCTAACTATTGCGCATTAAAAGCCAAAAAAGAAAAGCCGATTTACTACAAAAAGGCATTAAGAAAAATTTAAAATATAGTTACTGCTTTTTTCATGATTTTCAATTCCGTGTTTCGTCGATAACAAGGATTTCAAGATTATTAAAACTCTAAATCGTAAAAAAAAAAAATCAAATTTATAACAGATAAAAAAAACTCTGCACCAAATACAAGGGGCTATTATAGATATCAATCGTATTTGATTTACATGGTTTTGAAAGTCTTAAAATCCCAAACCTGAATAAATAAAATGTAGCTCTTTTATTCCCATAACCCAAAATAAGAGAAAAAGAAATACTTTATCTATGATTTATTGTTTTGTAAACTTATTTTTTGAAAATATGAAAAGATTATTTCGTTTTTAACTTATAATTTTTATAGATAAAGTCAGTGTTTTATTTTTTTATAAATAGCATTATTTTATCCGCCAATAATCATGATTTTGAAAAAGAATATAAAAAAAAAGATCAAAATCTATTTGGAACTATCATAACTATAAATTTTATTTACACTCCCTAATATCTATTTTCATCCATTCTTTTTAAAATGAAATGTATAAATATAATCAAAGTCTACATATAAAACCACAACAAACTTTATTTTCTGAATTTTTTTATTTTTATTTCTATGTACTTAGTATTTACTGTACATATTAACATTTTAAATAACATTTTAATTTTTTGATGGTTGCAAATTTCTACATTTTCCCATTATTTTAAGGAAATTTTTTTTATAATCCAGAAATAACTCGGGTTTTTTTAATCACAGAAAATATGATATAGTCCGCCCCCCCCCCCTCAAAAAATCATTTTAATTTCCTTTCAGTGTAAGTTATTATTTCCGCGTATTTATGTATGAAAAGATAGTAAACTTATAATAATTAAAATAAAAAATCAATTTTGCCGATTATGGATTCTTTTTTCTCTACCAAACAAATATAACTTCAACCAAATCAAGATTTCGTTTTAGACTGTATTTTGAAACTAGATTCAAAATTTAGATTTAACAAATTTGAGGATTTAAGCATTACCAAATAAAAATAAAAAATGTAAGTTTTATTATTTTTTATTCACTAATTTATAAGTGTGTTACATTGGTTTAATGTTGAGATTTTTTACAGTAGTTAACCAGTGTAATATCCATATTTAATACCATTTTAATCACTGTTATTAAATAAAACCTAGGTATTGAATAGGGATTTTAATTATCAATAAAATAGGAAATCCAGTAATCATTATAAAATGATTAAATATTGTTTACTGAATTATTGAATTTTATAAGAAAAAAGAATTGTATTGGTACTTTTGAGTTATAAAATGATAAGATACTTTAGAGGTAAATCGTATTTATCAAAATCTAGTTCTTTTATGCAATATTACAGCCGATTTAAATTTTTAATTACACTTTTTATTTTTATCATCAATTAATCTATGAAAGATCTTTTGGTAATTAAGTTTGGTTTATCCTATAGTAATATAATAATACTAGATACTTTATTTTTGTATATAGAATGAACAATTGGAACTGGTTATTGGGGATTTGTTTGTCTAAGAATAATATTGCTAAGAATATTCAGTTTATCTAATTTTTTGGGTATAAAAATATATAAGATCTAATAATAATTATCCCAGATATTTCTAATTAGTTCTTTCAAAGATTTATTTCAATTGAACGTGATATTGGTGAAGAAATAAATGAAAATTTTAAAGAGTATAGATATTTTTATATTGATGAAAACGATCAATTTTTTTAATTTTTATTGACATATAAGAATATGCTCTAAAGACTTTAAGGCCTAATTTTGAACTAGTTTTATATATTATTCGATCATTTAAATAAAAATCTTTATTTGGTGAGAGGTACTAGTGGAAAAATACCTAAAATGCCTGTTAAAGAATAACTAATACTTCGTATCAATTTTTTGAAAATATATTCGTCATAATCGAAAATTGATTAAGATTAACTATTAATGTTGGATAAAACCTAAGAACGAAGAAAAATATACCTGATTAAATAAAAGATAATCTCAAAAAATATTTCCTCGTTTATTTAAAAAAAAAATAAACAATATTCCTTAGGTTTGAGTTTTTTGAATTACCCAGATGTAGAACTTATTGCAAATGTATAAAATAAAAAAATTATCTAAATTATACTCATAATTTAGTGAAACTAAAATAAAATTATTATCTCCAAAATGGAAGGGCAACTGTGGCGATTAAATAAAATAAGACTTTATATATGATTTTAGCAAATTTATGAGAGGAGTTAATTGATAAAAATAGTGTTTCAAAAATCTTAAGAAGAAACTAATCCAGTTGATAAAAGAAAATGAAAAGTAATAACCAAATAAATTAATATGTATATGTGTGTGTGGGTGGAAATACCCCTGAAATTCTCATATCAAATGAATCAAAACTTATTAATATTAAATTTTCAAAAAAAAAGAAGCACTTTTTAAATATTAATTTTAGAAAATCATCAATCCCGTTTAAAGCGGCTCTAGTGTGCTGTAAGTCTCATATTAAATGAAAATTAAAATCTAATGAAAATATCCAGGATTTTTGCGTTTCTATCACCAATATACGTCAGAAATTACTCATTTTGAAAATAATATTGAAAAGATAAATGTCTATTTAAAATATAAAAACCAAATAAATTGATATTAAACCCCAAAATTTATCTAAATTTTTAAAAAAATAAATTTATATAACATAAAATGACATATATTTAAAAATATATACTACGCTAATTAATTGAAAAAAAATCAAATCAATTAGATCTGAGATATTTTTAATTGTGATTTTAACCAAAAAAAATAGTTTAAAAAAATATTAAACATTATATCTTTTTTGGCATGTTTTATACTATTTGATATATATAACATGATTAATTATGTAAGAAAACAAAGCTATATTTTATAACTTAGTAAAATTTAAAATTTAAATACACGATGTTTTGGTTTGATTTTTTTTAATATCATAGCTTACTATAAGAAATATAAGATCTCTATGCTCAAAATTTTATGCTTTATTTTTAAAGAATATATATCAATCCAATTTTTTTTACAAATTAGATTGGATTTATTATACAAAAATCTTGTTAATATTAATAATATAATTTTTCTTCAAAACTACTGGATTTCTCGGCTTGAAACTATATTAAATGTCATATAATAATAAAAATATGTTATGCCACAATATCTTTTTAAATTAGAAATATTCAATATTTATCGTTTTCATATCTTAATTTAAAATTTTTGAACAAAAAAAATTATCTCGATTTTGATTGGTATTTATATAGACGAATAGAGCGAAGAGGGTGAGGTTATGAAAGAGAGGGGTTAGGAAAAAATATTATAAATTTATAATGAGAACGAGAACGAGAATGAAGAAGAAAGTATTGAAGAGAAATTTCATTAAGATCTGAGGTTTTAAAATTTATAATCAAATTTTTTTAATAATTTTTTTTTTTCTCGTCATAATTTTTTTTATACTATTTAATATTTTTTGTCAACTTTGGGTCAAATTTGGATTTTTTTAGTACCAAGCCGATATAAATAAGTATAAAGGACTTCTTTAGTTATAAATCTTTAGACTAAAAAACGTTTTTTTGGTAAATAAGATTTTTTCAATTATATTTCGATTAATAAATGTATATAATTTTAACGATATAACGAGTATTTCTTAAAATTTTTTTATCTATTTTAACCTATGATTGCTGAATTTCAATTTTTTAAATAAATTACATCTTAATTTTTCTATTTTGCTATTATTTGATAAATATTATCAATGTGTAATTAGATTCTCCTTGAACCAATACCACCGAGGTTTGAAGCTGCTAGAGCGACAGAGGGGAGTAGGGTGAAATTTTTCTCGAAAAAATTTCACTTTCTTTAATTTTTTTTAAATTAGTTTGTATAATTTTTATTAACTTTAAAATAAATTTCCCGAAAAAAAAAAAAAAAAGTGTAATTAGATTCATTCATTACAATGGGTGTCAAGTAATAAAAATATATTATCATAAAATATACTTTTTTTAGCTTAAATAATTATGATTTTCGCACATTTCAGTTCAAAAAGATCCAAAGCTATCGTATTTTAGTATCGATTCTCTATTTATTGGATAGAATTTCAATAATTATGAGTTAAAGAGCTCTTTTTGGCATAGATATAATATAATTCATTTTATAATTAACATTTATCCTGCTTAAATTCTATTAAACAGATGAAAAATGTTACGGATATATTATTTAGGGTTTGAATTTAATTTAATAATGGATAAGTAAAAAAAAAGCATATAATGGAACCAATAATATTAATCAGTTAATATGTTACTATTATTCTGCAAATGTATTAAGGCACACATGAGTTTTCGAATGGAAAAAATTAAAAACTAAAAATCCAGAGATGGAATAATAAAATATTGGTGATTTTTGTACCACCAATAAGTAATATTATTTATATTTTTTCTTTAAACACAGAATTAAGTAAAAAAATAACTTAATAGTAAATTCCAGATCACCCAGCACGTTTTTTTAAAAGGAATATCATAATTTTTAATTTGAATATAATAATAATGATAAAAACGAGATTAAGTAGAAGATTGAATTTTTTAAAAAAAAAATAAAAAAATACAGTATTATACTTGTTTTTTTTTTTAATAAAACAAAACATTTTTAGCTTAGCTATTTAAACTTTTCATCTTTTAGAAACTAAAGATAATGATAAGCGAAAACTATTTTATTCTTTATAAAGTATGATATATAAATAAAACCGCCGATTTTATGACTAATTAATTTATTTTTTATTCCTTTATAATAAGGGAGAAATAAAAAAATATTTTTTCCTATTTACATATATTACATATTGCACTTAATTTTCGCTTTTAGAATTTATTTTTAGAATAATATTTAAATGATTATATTTAATAGTATAAATTACCACTAATTGCTTATAGATGCAACACTATTAATAATAGAAAATACATTTAGAAATTTTTTTTATATTAAAATCGATTTTTTATACATTTATACAATGAATTTAAATAATACGCCTTTAAAAACAATAGAAATTTTATCAAAAAATACCCATTGAGTTAAATTTCAATGTTATACTCGATTAAATAGAAAGTAAAATGTGGCTGCTGGTACTTAGTATAATATAGTTTTACTCATCATCAAATAATAATTTTTATTCATATCATATGCTATAAAAAACATTCCATTTGTAAAATTAAGTATGTTACTCAAGAATTTATGATTAAAAAAAAAATAATACAAATTTTTTAGTGCTGCTTATATTATTTTATAATAAAATTCATTGATGTTTGATACATAAACAACACATGATGAACTAAAAATGAATTAAATTCTATTTTTATTAAATTTTCATTAAATTTTCTCTACAAAAAAATCTATATTTAGAAGTATAATATTAGAAACCTAATATTATAAGGTCAAAAGTATTTATACAAAAAAACATGTCCCTAAGAGTTAAATAATTTTCCGTGGTTTAATTTCTTAATATTATACTTTTCGAAGTTAACTAAGCCAAAATTACACACAGCTGAGACATAGTCTAGTGCACAAGTCCAGCGTTCGACAGTCAGATGGATCTCAGCGTCTAACAGCTATTTGTAGGAAAGCCATGTAGACCAATCCCACGTTTGGGTAAGAGCCTAATTTTATTAATCTTGTTGGAAATAGACTCTGACTAGAAGCTCAGCAATTTAAATGATCTATTATTCGTTGAAAAAGAGCTTAATTCTTGGCTGCACTTA